>JASCZW010021810.1:0-10084 GCA_034211315.2 Aedes japonicus
TCAAAATTTGGTCAAGGGAAAACGCGTGTAAATCGGTGAAATCGTTTATTTAAAAAATCAAATTAAATTTCTTTTTCAAGTTCAATTAGTATAAAATTCAGGAAAAATATTCAGTTAGGCTTCCGCTTTTCCAAATCCGAATTGCCGGGCCTTACGCTTGACCCCTGCCATCAGATTTTGTACAGCCACCTTGTCCACCTTCTTCGCCGCAGAAAGCCAGTTTGCCTTGAACTGCTGCTCGTCCTTAGCAGTTTTTTTGGTCTTCTTTAGGTTCCGCTTGACAATAGCCCAGTATTTCTCAATTGGGCGGAGCTCTGGCGTGTTGGGAGGGTTCTTGTCCTTGGGAACCACCTGCACGTTGTTGGCGGCGTACCACTCCATGGCCTTTTTACCGTAATGGCAAGATGCCAAATCCGGCCAAAACAGTACGGAACAACCGTGTTTCTTCAGGAAAGGCAGCAGACGTTTATTCAAACACTCTTTCACGTAAATTTCTTGGTTGACAGTCCCGGAAGCTATGAAAATGCTGCTTTTCAAGCCACAGGTACAGATGGCTTGCCAAACCAGATATTTCTTTGCGAACTTTGACAGTTTCGTGTGCTTGAAAATATCTGCTACCTTTCCCTTCCTTTTGCCGTATAAAACTCCTGTCCCGGAAGCTGCTTGTAGTCGGCTTTGACGTAGGTTTCGTCGTCCATTACCACGCAGTCAAACTTCGTCAGCATCGTCGTGTACAGCCTCCGGGATCGCGCTTTGGCCGTCGTATTTTGTTTATCATCGCGATTTGGAGTCACTACCTTCTTGTAAGTCGATAGTCCGGCTCGTTTTTTGGCTCGATGCACGGTTGTAGACGATACACCCAGCTTATTTGCGGCATCTCGGAGAGATAGGTTAGGTTTCGCTTGAAACTACCGGCAACTCTCTTTGTCGTCTCAGCGGCTTCCGGTTTTCGATTTCCCCCGATCCAGACTTCCTGGCTGTCGACAAACGTTCCTCAAACACTTTAATTACATTTGTAACGGTTGATTTGGCAACTTTTAGCGATTTTGCCAACTTTGCGTGCGAGTAGCTCGGATTTTCGCGATGCGCGAGCAAAATTTTGATACGCTGCTCTTCTTGCTTGGACGGCATTTTGACAACTGAAGAGTGAATTCCAAAATCAAAATAGGAGCAACATTCTACACACACACACCTTCAAAATGAGGGGTGTTCAGGTTTTTTAAATGCAAAATTGAAAGAAATACGTCAAGTTGATATTGACCAAATTTTGACCGTATCGCCCTTTACGCCCAAGCTTTTGACAGAGGAACCCTAAAGTTCAGTTTAGGCCGTGGCGTTATGGATGATGAGACGTATGTAAAGCAGACTTCCGGCAGCTTCCGGGGCTCCAGTTTTTCACTGCTCATCATAAATTCGATGTCCCTGAGGACGTTAGAAAGCAGAAGATGTCAAAGTTTGCCAAAAAATATATGATTTGGCAAGCAATTTGCTCGTGTGGAAAGTGGAGCACCCCATTCGTGACAACTGGAACGGTCAATGGGCAGGTGTACCTAAAGGAATGCCTCCAAAAGCGTCTACTTCCTCTTCTGAGGTCACACGATGGTCATACGATTTTCTGGTCGGATTTACCCTCGTGCCATTACTCGAAAGAGGTTTTGGAGTGGCACAAGGCTAAGGAGGTTAATTTCGTGCCGAAGCATCTCAACCCTCCGAACACACCGGAACTGCAGCCAATTGAAAAGTACTGGGTCAACATGAAGCAAGGTCTTTGGAAGCATCCTAAGGAAGAGAAATCGGAAGAAGATATGAAGAAAAAATGAATTGCCCCGCAAAAAAAAAAGTTGGTCCAAATGTTGTAGAGGAACTTATGAGGAGTGTAAAGAAGAATGTTCGTGCATTTAGACATGGAATTGAAATTGAATAAAACAAACATGGGAAAGTATTTATAACATGTTTTATTTTACTCTATGAAAGTTTGAAGATGATTGGTTGAACGGGCGAATTTTGCCGAATATTTATGTGTGTCGCAATTTGATTCCATACACCCTTTAGATATGCCTAATTAAACATCGACTGCATAAAACAAACGTTACTCAGGTGGCAGCACGGTGGAAAGTTCGGGGGTCCTTGAGGAACTCCAGACGAATTGAAAAATAGTTCCAATGAGTCTGGTCCACAATCACACAATATGTTTAAGAAAGTCGAGAAAATATTCCAATCCAAAGACCGCGATACAAACCCATCGCATCCGGATATGCAATTAGTTGCCTTTAGCGATTTATCCCTCTCGATTTTATCCCCCTCTGCCTTCCTCGCACCCTCCGGTCTCAGCGAAATGAATAACACAAAACGCTTGAAAAAATAGCGTATAACAACATTTGAAGGCTGAAGGTGTTGCCTTAATTATCATTCTCTGATTAGCCTTTGCTCCGTCAAATTAAGGGGGATGCGATGTGGAGGCATGAAACTATCAAGCAGTCGACCGGTAGGTTGTTATCGTGCCTCCACGTGCATGATGTTATTATAATTAGCTTTATATAAATATTTTCCTAGTTTACCCGAAGAATGCAATATGTACACATTCGTAATTTGCCAATTATCGTTTGCAATGAAAAGAGGGAAAACATGATGCAGGAAAGGTAGTCGAGCCAGCAATCGATCTGGACAGCCTTCGGAAGATGCAGGTGCGTGTCACTTGGCAGCTACATTGGGACTTGTGTTTTAGACGGGAAATTGGCCCATGGTGGTGGCAATGCTCTAAGACAGGGCTGTCTGTGGGTTGATGTGTGGTGATGATAGGGTGGTATTAATCGAGCAATAATCAAGTATTTATAATTACATTCACATTTGAAAGTACAACCGGAATGAATCCGTGATGAAACTCATCTTTTTTTAAAGAAAATGGATTTGATTGTGCTCAGAAAGATTATCGAAGGTCGTAGCTTATAAGCGAATGCATGAGTTGTGCATAATAGAACCATCAATATAATGGCTCATAGGTCGGAAACAGACGCCTATGGCAAAGCAGCCCCCTGCCCTACAGTTACTTCATGCTGCATAAATGACCGCTGTAAAAACAAATGCATTCGCCATCTTTCCTTGCATGCCGTCCATATTTGCTCATTCGCCGGTCTGTGTAGCCTCGCACCACCATCAGTGTGCAAATCACACGAACGGGATCCGGTCACTGAGAGTATGTTTCTTCGTATTTATATTTTCGCTTGTTTTATATGCGCATTTATACATAAATTAATGTTCCTTCCACTAACATGGGCCGCACTGCTGCTATGTTAGTGGCTTGTTGTTTTGGCTTCTTTATTCGCTACTTTATTTTATTTCACCACAAACTTCGTGTTGCGCTGCAAAATACTGCCGCTGGGTCGTGTTCTTTCTTGAAAGAGGAGATCCGCAACCCGCAGGGTGTTTCGCTGCACGCGAGAATTTAAAAATGGCGCCACGTCATTGTGACTACTGCGTCTTTTCTTCAAATCAATATTAATTCTTGACTTTTCAAACGTCGTCTACTTAACTCTAGAGAATGAGTTATCATATGATCTCTGTTTCTTCGATAACTACCACTAGAAACAGCCCCAATAAAGAGAACCCTAAAACTGAAATATGAAACCGTCATCATGCAATGGTTCGTGCTCTGGAAGCAGTATGAATCAAATCCATCATAAACAATACCTCCAAGTTCAAGTCACGAAACTCTTCAACACACGAACCATTCGGGTCGAGTTCTACATTCTCATTTCGCGAAACAGAGAAACTGGCCACGCCCTTTAGTGGCACGTTGGGGGCAAGAATTAAAACAAAGTACCCCGCTGCAGTAACAACAAAATAACCAATCGTGGGCCGCAGCAAACCGGCTGGCTACCGGGTCAGCCAAGAGTTGCAAATTTGTGCACGACCCGTTGCGATGCAGGAGTGTTGGAACGTTCCCCCGGGCTGCAGTAGCGCCGGGTCGTTTCAGTAATTATAATAATTGCTAAATTGTCAGATTTGTTTCTTGGAAAACAATTATTTTCCTCCTCTCTCAACCAATTCATATTTATGACTAGCGAGTTGTCCTTCCAGAATCAATCTAGCAAAATTGCCCGATGCAGGCTATTTGCATATCGAGAAAAAATATTCAATAATCGATCTGCTCCATCCTGATGGGGTATTCAAATTTTAACTACCGCACTTGACAATCTTCCTGATGGACCATCATTTCCTATCGCTATTATCCTTCGGTTGACTGATGATTGCTCTCCTGCTCTTCTTCTTCTTGTTCCATTACAGCAAAGTGCCTGCCTATCTCAATGTGGTGGACATTGCCGGTTTGGTCAAGGGTGCCGCCGAAGGACAGGGCCTCGGAAATGCATTTCTCTCGCACATCAACGCGTGTGATGCCATCTTTCATCTGTGTCGTAAGTATAGAACCGTTTTTTTAAATCATTCTTCAAGATGTGTTGGGCTTAACATGCATTGGGGTAGCGTTATTTTGGAAATATATGTTTCAGGCTCTTCATCGGTTTCGATTTCACAATATATCTTTTAAGGTTTAACTTTAACCTTAAGCGATCATTCATTCCAAGCAAAAATTGTCTTTAGTTAAGTTGAGTTATTATCTTATAACAAATTTATGAGTTTCGTATCTTTTAAAAACATAACTAGTTTTTTCTCTGCATCCTCATTTGGTCCTAGAATATCTCCAATTGTTGATCCTAGGTTACATTCTTGTAGTTGAACGTCGTATGCTCTGCAATCCATAAGTATATGAGGTACAGTTAATGACTCCCCACATGTTCGGCAACAGTTTCTGTCTTGGTTGAATAAATGCTGATGCGTTAATCTAGTATGACCTATGTGAAGCCAGCTCATTGCCCTCCTATCAGTCGCACGATGTCTGTCGGCCACTGTAAAGTTGTTGATTTGATGCTCCTCAGGAAAGATGTGTTATTTCTCCACTTGCCTTCCCATTCTTCACGAATTTCTGCTTTACCGTTGCGGATGATATCTTGACTTGGTACTTCACAGTACTCTTCGTCGACATTTTCATCCATCAAGGCCGCTTTTGTTAGTAGATCTCGTTTCCCGTAATTCCTACGTGTCCAGCATAATGTAACTGATTTGTTTTCTATGTCTTCCTCTATTGCTTGAACCCAAGCGTGGCGTGATTGTCTATTTTGAAGTGCTTGTAAGACACTGGCTGAGTCTGTGAACATGACAGCGGCTTCATTGTCTATGCACAGGTTAGTTACGACATAAAGGATTGCCATAGCTTTCGCTGAAAAAAAATGAACATTCATTTGGAAGATTTCTACTGATGGTTTCACATGATATTCCGAATCCAACGTGCTCCTGGGTAACTGATCCGTCAGTGAAAATGTGTTTGCAGGTTGTGTATTTTGTTGCGCATGCCGCTAAAAACAGTTGTTGTGCTTTGACTGTGGCGTCTCCGATATTATACTGCGATTTTATGCACAATTCAATCTTTGGGCGCATGGCATCCCATGGTCTATCTCCAAGTCGACGAAAATAGTTGATTTTTGGGAGTAGTTTGCCTGTTAGTTTGGTGAAAGCAGACATGGCCCTGTCTATTGAAGGGAAACATGTTCCTGATGTGCTTTCATTGATGGTCATTGAAGGTAAAAGCTTGCAGGGTGGCCACATACTCGGGAAAATCGGGAAATGCGGGAAAAATGCGGGAATCCAAAATCATCGGGAAATATGCGGGGAAAAGTCGGGAATTTCAAAAGCCATCGGGAATTTTTGTCATATGGAAGGAACCATACTCACACCTTTTTCAAATGATTTTAGTAGCGTTTTTGTCGGTTACTCAGCCCAACGATCTCATTAACGGAATGAAGCAGTATCTTTCTGTAAATCCAGCATTGCTGAAGAAGATAGCTCATTGCTATATGGATGGCCTGGTTGTCAACTGGAAGGCGTTCAAAGAATTGACTGGGGAAATCAGAGATCTGCCCTTGGTTTGAAGTCCTCAACATCGTTAGCATGCACGTCGTATGCAATCCTTCAAGGAAGGGCTAAGACGAACAGATTTGCCTGAGGATCGTTTTCTGATGGTTTTGTTCAGCCTGTTCAAAACGTTCCGCTCAGGGCATCTTCAGCGGTGGTCTATTTTTCGATTTGCATCAGCAAACTTGAATAGAACCAGCTAAAATAGACCAACTTTGCGTTCTCCGCACCGGTGTTGTATTTCTCGTTATTGAACCCACCAACACCTATCTTCCTAGCAATCCCAGATCAGAAGTTTTGTTATTTCAGAGACCACTTTGCCATGGATTGGTTTGACCAAATAATTTTTACTGCTAGAAGTGCGTCGTTAACAGTCCACGAGAATACTTGCTCTTTCGTTTGGCTAAAGGTGAGTGTGTAAATACATGCATCTCATTTAAACGATATTAGATAATGCTGATTTGTAATCTGGCAACGGAAAAACATGCGTCAAAACCCCAATGTTAACCGTGATTTCCGTTTCGATTATCAGAAGCTGTTCCAGGAGTACTTTAGCGACACGCCAATCTATAACAAGAGGCACTTTCTGCTTCGTTACAACATGCCATCGTAGATGTTCCTGGACATAATGCGAGTCCAGGTCAACTGACCACTTTTTTCAGCTGTTGCACTGAAAGTTAATTTTAGTTTATATTACAAAATCGAAGGTACTACTCACTAATCCATTCGTTGTTTTCAGCAACGAAACTGATTTGTTCTTTTTATGAAGATACATTCGTAATTAATTGCACGCGCAACTGTCAAAAGCACGAAGCTTTTGTTGACACAGAAAGAACATTCGTACATTGTACGGAAACAATGCAAAGAGCTACGAATATTTTGTCACACATTAAAAAGAAACGTCTCTCTGGTGGTTGCATGAAGGACTGGCAGATCTACTTTATCGACCCAAAATGTAATTGACAAAAAAAGCGCAAGCACGTGGAATGTTCCAGCGTTTTTTTTTATTGTTTCAGACATAGGGTTCGAACCTGAATATTTGGAAAGTGCCGATTCTAAATCCGTGGTTGATCTCACTAGGCCACGCTAACTCGTGAGAATAATCTTGATTAATGAGCATGAAGTTATAGCGCACGACAGAGCTTTGATTTTTATTTTGGGATAGATAAATTATTTCCGCCCAGACCAGCAGAAACACCATCGTGCATGAGTGCGGTATAAAAGAGAAGCAGCGATTGGCTGGTCATCACGAAGTTCATTTCGTCCATTTTACAAAAAGGTGTAATGATAGCATTTCACCAGATAAAAAGCATTATGAATGTTTCATACGATATACGAGACATTTGTTCTATGTACAAAATACATGTTTACGAAACGCGTGAAAGCTACTTTACGAAAATAAATGTTCAGTGTGCGATGCAGCTGGAAATGTTGACCTGAGTCCGTACCGCAGCCTAACGGATGTTGGCGTAGTGTTTCTCAGCTAATTCTCTCGATAAAAACTTGAGGGTTGGTGACCTTGAAGATTTTTTGCAAATCTATCCTGAAGAATTACGGCCGCAATATTTGCGGCCCCCCAACACCGGAAGAGGTGAAGAAATTGATAAACGAAAATGCTTCCCAAAAATTAGAAAAAAAATCGTATAAATTCAGTGAACTAGAAACTCAGGGAACTTATCAGAAGCTCGGTATAGTTCTTAGAAATTCAGAAAACCTCTCCGAAGTTTTGTTAGTCTCCCTGATGTTAAGGGAACATTCCAAAAAATAAGAGAACTTCCTAGAAGTTAAGGGTTCTTTCTTGGATGCTCAGGCAACTTCCATAAATTCAGATTGTTTCCTAGAAATTCAGGAAATTTTCCATAAATTCAGGGAGATTCACACGAGTTCAGGAAACTTCCCAAAAGTAGAGGGTTCTTCACAGAAGTTAAGGCAACTATTCAAATTAAGGGAGGTTCCCAGAAGTTCAGAAAACTTATCAGATTTGTTTGGGGATTTCTCAAAAGTTCATAGAACTACTCAAGATGTTCAGGGAACTTCCCAAAATTCCAGGGTACTTCCAAAAAGTTCAAGGAACTTTCCAGAAAAGTAGAGAACTTCCCATAAAATCAGAGATCATGAAACTTGCTAGAAGTATACAGAACATCTTAGTAGTCCAGGGAACTTGTACAAATGCTATTTGAGAAGATTTGTGAACGAGGTCAGAAAGCAGGAAGAAAGATAGCTGAATAAAAGTCATCCGAATTTCGTGCAATACGCAAGAAGCCTGCGGCTACTATTTGAAAAAAACTTCATAAACTTCAAAAATATCAATAAATCCAACATATATTACCTCATCTTCCCAGTCGGGAAAATAATGCAAAAATGCGTGAAAAATTCGGGAAAAATGCGGGAATTTTTAAATTAAGATTGTGTGGCCACCCTGAGCTTGCTAATTTTCTCTGTTATCCGGATGGCCTTGGTTATAACATTACGGACCAATATGTGCTCAAAAGGAAGTCGACCTGATTCAGCCATGATGGAATCTATTGGACTCGTTCGGAACGCTCTTGAGGATTCTCGTATGGCCACTATTAGCGAATGTCATTCCAAAGAGTAACTTCGGCAGCAAAACCGCATTGGCTATTTGGAGCATAATTTTTCTTGTGCCTCCGTTCATCCTGTTGCCCACTACTTTCAAGATATTCAAAATTGTTTGTGTACTTCGTCGAACAGATGCTGCATGACATTTAAAGTTCAACCGTCTATCTACGTTAACCCCTACAATTCTGGTATACTATACCTCAGGTACCACTTTATTATCAATCAAGATCGGAGTTACCGCAGAATGTTTCCTCTTCTTACACAGATGAATGAAACTGGATTTCTCTGCAGAGATAATAATTTTTGTGCACCCTGCCCAGAGTCCAAGAGATGTAGCTTCTTCCTGTGGTTTACGTCTAGCTATACTAGCATCTTGGTCGATGGCCAGAATCAAAACGTCGTCTGCCTACACAAAAATATGGAGGCCCTTAGGCACATGTTGGAAGACCGATTCCATTAGAACAAGAAACAACGTAACGGAAAGTATTGATCCCTGGGGAACTCCAGTCGCCCGGATTTTTTGTGATGACAGGCAATTGTCTACAGCAACCCGAAAGCATCTGTTACTAAGAAAGTTTTTAATAAACTGGAGCTTTCGTCCCGTGATTCCCCAATTTACAAGTGTCGACGTTATTTTGGGTCCTTCCCCGGTTTTGGTAGTGGAACTACCATTCTTTCTTTCCATGACTCTAGCATTACACCGGAGCACCACATTTTATTAATGACTTCAAGCATTTGCATTTTGATACACAAAGGTACATAACGGAGCATTTGATAGCTTATGTGGTCCGCATCAACGGATGTGTTCCCACCCTAATCTAGCGCCAAAAAGAACTCATCCACACTGAAATCCTTGTTGAAAGAATCGTTCTGTCCGTTTATGAGGTCTGCAACGATAGTTCCATCGGTTGATAAACAAGATTCAGGTAATTTAGACCCAGATTCAAAGAAACTGGCGAGGTTTTCAGCCATTTGCATGAGGTCTTCAGTTATATAATTGTTGATTTTTTGTCTTTCTTAACTATCTTCCTCGATTCGTTGCGGGCCAATTGACACTCCTCCAATGCCTGTTGTTTGTTTGGGTCACCGTCGTTTAAGCGTTTGAGTGCGCGTAGTTTTTGCGTCTCGTCCTCACTGCTGCCTTAACTTCGCTGCTCCACCAAGGTAATGCTCTGTTGCCAATCCTTCCAGACGTCCTTGGTATGGACTGTTCCGCTGCAAAAATGATATGCTCACTGAGTTCCTCGACTGAGTATGTTTGATTTCGGTCAATGCGATCTAACAGAAGATTTTCATATTCAACCCAATCTGCTTGTTCATGAATCCATCGCCTTCGACAACGAATTTTTGGCGTTGCAATCGGTGAACTGACGATCATTGGGAAATGATCACTCGTTCGATTATCGACATCCACGTTCCACTGCAGCTTTGAGATGATGTCAGACGATGTGATCGTAAGGTCGATTGCAGAAGTTGCGCCACTTCTGGGGTCTTGACGTGTGTGTTCTCCGGTGTTGAGAATGGTAAGATTATGTTGGGC
>JASCZW010021811.1:0-10081 GCA_034211315.2 Aedes japonicus
TTTCGTAAATTAGCTTTTACTCGTTTCGTAAACATGGCTCGAAAATTGTATGAAACTTTCATATTGATTGTGATCTAACAAAATGCTATCATTACACCTTTTTTGTACAATGCACAAAATGATTTTCGCGAAGACCAGCCAATCGCTGCTTCACTTCAATCGTACTCATAAATGTTGGTGTTCCTGCTGGGGTGAACGGAAATCATTAATTTATCCCAAAATAGAAATTGAGGCGCTGTCGAGTTAACTTCTCAAGAGTCATATCAACCACAGACTCAATAACAGCTCTTCGTTTTTATTTGGAACAAACTATTCGTAGCTCTTTGTATTGCTTTTGTACAATGAACGCATGTTCATTTTGTGTCAACAAATGCTAAATGCTTTTGACAGTTGCGCGTTTGCATTAAATACGAAGGTAGCTCCTTTAAAAGTACAAATCAGTTTCGTTTCAAAAAACAACGAATAGATTTGTTAGCCATACCTACATAAACGAAAATTAATTTTCAGTGTATATGTGTTTGATGTTTTTACGTTAGGACATGATTTTTTACACCTGACATCTGGTTTACATAATATATTGTATCCCAAGTAACACACAAAACAAATTAAAATTCAAAATTTATTACAAGAAGTCATAGAAGAGTACTATAACCGTATTTAAATAGCATCTATTGTTATAATCTTGTTTTTAAATTGCTTTATGAAAACATCTAAATTTAAAGATGTTTTACTATCAAACCAGGAAACATCATACAAAAACGAAGTAAGATGTGCAGTGTTTCTTTTAAAAACATCTTTCATCATCTAAAACATTTCAACGAAATCTTAAATCAACAAACCTTTAGTTATAAATTAGTATTTGACGTGTTGATGATGAGTGATATTAACTTGACTAAGTGTATATAAGTGAGCATGAGAATGTTAAAAAATAATGGATCCGTCAAGTGGAATGTTTGAACCAGATAAAATTTTGTAGAATAAAATCAAAAGTAACAGCAATTTCACGCCGATCGACTTCATCCTCAGCATTTTCATAAGTTCTTGTACGTCCAACAATTTTGCATTTTGCCAGGTCAAAACACAAAAATTTGGTACCGCACTTTTCTTAATCGAAAATGAAATAAAGTTGTTCGGGAGCCACCTCACATACGGTTAACGTTGACTCACTTTGATGGCATAATCGTTAATCATAGCTTGCTTTTCTTTGATTTTTCTTGTTAGAACGATTATGAACGCCATGTCTGAGACCGCACTGAAAAACTGAGCAATTCAATAACAAAAAAAATGTTTTGAAGTCTTTTACTTGTTTTGTCGACAAGCAACCATGAAGTGTTCCAGACGTTTCCGTTACTTAATTGATACTAGTTGAAGAACAAGCCAGTGCTGATCTCCAACACGGTACACGGTCAGCCGCTTCAACTCAGTTTTGAGTCGTTATTGACACACTTTCGTCAAAAATTGAGTCACTAAAATTTGAGTAAATGTAACTGGATTTGAGTCGACGTTTTTGATTTGTGGACTTGTAAATGCCAGTAACATTTACTCAAATTTGAGTGACTCCACTTTTGACGAAAGTGAGTCAAAAACGACTCAAAACTGTGTTGAAAAGGTTGGCCGTGTACTAACAGCTTTAGAATTGACAAACGAGATTGTTGCAATTAACAATCAAAGCAACAGAAGAGCGTCTCTCTCTCAAACTTCTCATCATCATGAAATAACAACGGAGCGATATTTTTCTCTCGCGTTTCTCACTCATTTTTTATAGCTTGTACAAGTGTTATGTGATACGATCGTATCGCCAAGAATAAAGGTACCGGCATGGAAATTTACCGCTATTTTACTTCCCTAGTACATAGACGATCAGGGTGGTCATCGCTAGTAGCGGTTTTTCCCTTGGTTTTTCCACCGTCAAAACCAGCAGATATTATACACTTCAGTGGCGATATGTCCGCAGCTTTACGATTGATGGTCCAATAGTTGGTTTTTTCCTTTAATCCTTTAACGGAGAACAAATTAAAAAAAAACATTTTGTATAGTAGCCTGGATTTAGATTTGTTTTACCCTTTTGCTGTTTGACTCTTGCAATTATTGACTGATTGCAATTCTTTTGACTCCGTTAGATTCAAAAACTCATTCGATGTATGAAAATTATAGGAAACGACCATTTGGATTCAATTGGTTCCCGGAAATCTGGGTTTCCGGGGCTGTGGTGCGGTACGGAGACACTATTCGGGAATATAAACTGAATTCTCGGGAATGGATGTCAAAATCTTTGGAATAATTACTTGAAACTTTTTCAATTCCTCCCTTAGCTCAGCCGGTAGAGGCGCAGCTACAAAACAATACCATGCGGGATGAGGCTGGGTTCGATTCACGGTCTCGTCTAGGAATTTTTCGTTAAGGAAAATTTCTCGACTCACTGGGCATAGGGTATCATTGTACACTCAGTAGCCCAAAAAAAAAAGCTGATCAAAATTTTGCTTCCAAAAAACGCCATGTTCAACCTTCTGTAACTTTGTCAACTATGAATATTTTTGGCTAAAAATTTGACAACACTATCAACAATGTATAGAACTTATATGATTAAAATTGTTTATAAGATTAATAAATTTGAAGTTTTCATAACATATGTGAAAAAATCCGTATTTCTGTGAAAAATATATAAACGATATAAATTATGTGAACAAAATAAATTTTAACTGTTTCCATCAAGTGGTTTGAACCACAGCTGACTTCAAAGTTGACGCATCAACATGAGTATTTCACATTGTCACCCGATACTGACCATGCTTAAATATCGGTGCAAAAAAAAAAGCCGTGGGAATTCTACTAAATAATACTACACGGATGAAAAGAAACATTTAATTTTCTGCGTTTTCTAATGCACATAAAGGAAATACTAGATTTGGCAGAAACTTATTTCATGTAAATTTAAGCCAGATAACGCCTGAATCTAGCCTGTTGTATGAAAGATTGCAAACATTGTTGTATGCAAACATTGTTTACGCCTCCTTTGGTTTGGAATTAAACGAAGCGAAATTTTACGCGCTTGTTAAAATTAATTATTTTTTTCTGTGTATACAGTACTGTATACGTAGTTTTCACAAACCAATTCATACTAAATGCCATATTTTTTAAGTTCTTCGTGGGATAAACTAGTTATTTGGGAGCTTTTCACCATGAGGCACCAATAGTTGAGTTGAAAACTTGAGTGATCTCAGACGTTGCGAATCAAAACAAACCCAAAAAGGAGAGAGTTCCTCTCCAATGTGCGCACCAAAACAGAGTGCATACAAACTACCGCTAGAAACTATCACAAAGCTATCAGTAGTACATGAGCGCGTACCAACACATTACGTTTGCCTGTTGAGGTGGCGGATTCGTCCGTGCCTTGACCTACCCCGCAGTGGGATGTAAGGCAAAGGTAACGTCCTTGGTTCGAGTACTATTTTACCCATGCCCTTTCGCTCAATTTTCAATACTTCTATTCTATTTCCAACCTACCGTACACTGACGGAACTTTCAAAACTTTCTCTTCTTGTCTTTTATTCTAGCAAACTTTACTGTCCACTCTTGGTGCCTCATGGTGATGAGCGAACATCTCCTTCTACGATAAATCATGCTAAAATTAATTTGATTGAGTCCTAAACTTGCACTTTTGTCAAACATAAATTGTAGTGTTTCACTTTCTCCAACAATTGGAAGCAAGATGCTCTCATTTTCAATGTCTGGAACAAAGTAACTACCCATGCAGCATCAACTATAGTAATCCATGAAACAGCAGGCAAAATTTGACAGCTCTATCAGTCGAACTCTAAACCGTGATGGCAAAAAGCAACTCCGTTCAGAAGTGTGCGCGTTCAAGGAACGACACCCCGCCGCGTCGAAAACGTCCATAGTGTAGTCATATTAGACAACAATCAGAGAATCGAAAGAAAGCCCGGTTCCGGACAGCCTACGAGCCGACGACTCCAAAGGATGCTGAAGAAGAAGACCCAGGGAAAAGCGGCTACATCGCTGCGTGCGCTTGGCCAGGAGATCGGTTCCACCGACCAAACAGTGAAAAAGTACCCGGCGAACATAAACATACATGTCAGGAAGCAGGTAATGACGCAGCGGCAGCGGCTAAATAAGACGGTCTACACAATTTTCCCGGCGAATTGTGACGTGGCGGTGGTAATGAACGACGAGATCTTTCTCACCCTGGATGGCAACGACTGGCAGTGCATTTCGCATTTCACTTCCCCCACGAAGGAAGAGAGCTCCGAGGCTAAGTTCATTTCACACACCAAGTTCCCTAAGAAGGTGCTGCTGTGGTTGACAATCAGCTAGAAGGGGATGTCAAAGCCGTTCTTTTTTCGCTCCGAAATTTATAGTACAAAATGCCTGCCGGAAGCTGCGTCGTTCATCAAGAAATACCGTAACGGCGAAGACGGATCTGGCGTTGGCGATCGTTCGAGGAGATGGAGCGGCTGTATATCGATGTGGTTTGGGTTCCACATCGATATTCAGCAGCGCCGAACCCGCCCAACGTTCCCCAGCTGCGTCCCATTGAGAATTTCTGGGCCAACCCGAAGCGTAAGATCTACTCCAACAATTTTGTCGCAAAAACTGAAGAGGAACTAATTAATAAAACGAAGAAAGAACTCAAAATCATGCCTACACGCATGTTTTTGTCCACCATGGCGAATGTTTCGGTTTATTGCTGGAAGGTCGCTCGCAAGGGTGTAGAATTCTGTTGCAAGTTAGCTTAAATAATTATCTTCCATGGGAAATTTATCAAAAGCAATTATCTGTCTTAGCTTTTTTTATCACCTTCCAAAAAATGACATTTTATTTTAATGCAAACATTACTTTGGTTGGTACACTCACTGAATCTGCAAGTTCGTGTAACGTTTGACATGAATTTTCTTGCAGTAATGCCTCCAAATCTTCATCTTCAAACTTTTTTCATAGATCCGTGACGTTTCTTGTCGTCTACGCTAAAATCACCATTTTGAAGCGTTGAAACCTTCCACGACACGTTATTTCGCTAATTGCAGCCTCACTATAAGTTGCAGCAATCATATGCTTCAGCCGAAGCTCTTTTCGAATGGAAAGCAAAACTTCCCACAAATGATGCTTATTTGGCTCTTATTTTGTCATTTTTGCGCATACTAAAGACTGTATTCGATGAAATTTGGACACACGCAATTGTTCGTAACTTTTTAGCGTGTGGGTAAAAATTATTGAAATTTCAACTGAATGTATTTCATTGTGTTGTGTCAATTGTGTAATGAGTTTCGTGAAAATCGGTCTAGTGATTTCAGTGATGGCTTCGAATGAAGAAATAGTGCGCCAACAAATTTTGGTCACTCACTTCGAAAACCCAAACGCTTCTCATCGATGGATCGGAAAACAGCTCGGAATCGTACATTCAACCGTATCTCATGTGATCAAAACGTTCAAGGACCGTAAGACAACCAAGCGGAAAAATGGTAGTGGCAAAAACGTGGCACATCAAATCCGGAGAAGGCCAGGATGGTATTGAACCAATTTAAGCATTATCCCAACATTTCGATCAGGGATGTTGCGAAAAAGGCCGAAAGTTTCCAGTTTGTTTTGTGCAGAAAACAATGAAACGTTCTAGATTACATGTGTACAAGGTCCAGAAGGCACCGAATCGGAGCAATAAACAGAACTCGGTGGCCAAAACTCGTGCAAGAAAACTGTACAGGGAGTGGCTCACAAAACCGTTCTGCATTGTGATGGACGATGAGACCTACATTAAAGCCGACACCAAACAAATGCCAGGACAGGAACACTACGTCGCCACCTCTAAGTTGGCCGTTCCGGAGAGTGTACGGAAGAAGAAACTGTCGAAATTCGCCAAAAAATTCCTTGTCTGGCAAGCGATCTGCGGATGTGGCAAAATGAGTCAGCCCTTCATCACCTCTGGGACCGTCAACGGACAAATCTACAAGGACGAATGCCTCCAAAAACGACTTCTGCTCTTCTTGAGATCTCACGATGGCCCGATACTGTTTTGGCCGGATTTGGCATCTTGCCACTATGCCCGGCCCGTCTTAGACTGGTACAAAGATAATAATGTAGTTTTTGTACCAAAAGACGTCAACCCTCCAAACACTCCGGAACTTCGCCCAATTGAAAAATTTTGGGCAATCATGAAAGCAAAGCTCGTTAAAACTCCAAAACTGATAGAAAATGAACTTGAACTAAAGAAAGTGTGGTTGAAAGTAAGTAAGCAAGTCGGTCCTATCATTGCCCAAAATTTGATGAAAGGGGTCAAGGCAAAGGTGCGGGCATTTGGGTTGAGAGAAGAGGTTCAATAAACCAATGATGTCAAAACTTAACCATTTAGTAGAAGCGGAGTTGTTGACCAATGCCAAGTCTAACAATGAGGCGTTTTGATTCGAAATTGTTCTCTAATATTTACTGGTGGCGCTATCTATTGGAGACGGCGGTTTTTTATTTGCACCCCTGATATATTATTCAATTGCATATTCTACAGCTTTTGGACAATCCTATGCACTTCTCGGCAGTTACATGAATTGATCAGAACTTATGTAAGCTTATAAAAACTAAACATGTTCTTTAAAAATTATTTTCCTAATTACTATGAATGTTCGGAAAATCTAAGAAGATCTAAGCTTCTAGAAAGTTGATTAAACTAATTGAAAATTTCAAGATAATCATGATGTTTGCTCGAACTCTTTGAGAGAAGGGAACATCAGAGAAGAATTGCCGAAAATTCTCAACGTTTCTTGAAACTTGGTTGAACATCCAAAAAGTTTGCTGATCATCCCTGGAATAGAAAAATCATTCATGAAAATTACCAGAACTTTAAGAAGAAAATTTAGATTTGTAGAAGTTCCAGTTCCAGTTGGTTCATTTTTCATAATAAAAACCGTTAAAATTCTTCAACTTGTAATTTTTATTCTCGTTTTGGTTCGGTGCAAAATAAATAACGAGTAGTAAGAAGTTTAAGATCTTCTTGAAACTTAAGTACCATGAGCTTCTGGGATGTTTCTTGAACTATTTGAAAGTTTCTTAAGCTTCTGGGAAGCACGCTTATCTTATGCAAAAATCCAAGGAATGCTTCCTAATCTTTTGAAAATGCTTGAAAAAACCATAGAATTTCCTGAATTTCTGGGGCATTTTCTGAAGTTCTGGAAAGTTCCTTGATCATTGGAGAAGTTTTCTGATATTATTGGAATATTTTAGGACTTCTGAAAAGTTTACAGAACTTATGGGAAGTATTCTGAGCATCTGGGAAGTTTTTTGAGCTTTTGGGACATTTCCTCAACTTTTGGGAAGTTTTCTGAATTTTCGGAACGTTTTCTGAACGTCGAAGACGTTCGCTGAGCTTCTGGAAAGTTTCCTGATTTTTGAGCAAGTTCCTTGAACTCCTACAAGTTTCCTGAACTATTGAGATTTTTTTAAACTTCTGAGAAGTTTTATGGAACTTCTGAGAAGTTCTCTGAACCTCTTGGAAGATCCGCAAACTTTTGAAGGCTTAATGAATTCATGGAAAGTTCTCTGAACTTCTGGAATATTTTCTCATTTTTTGGAAAGTTCCCTGAACTTTTGGAAATTCCTTGATACTCTGTGAAGTTGCCTGAAAATATTGGATTTTCTATGAATTACTGAGCAGTATCCAGAAAATTCTCAAAAGTTTATTGACCTTCTGGGAAGCTTCCTTGAATTTCTGGATAGTTGCCTGAAATTCTGGGAAGAACCTTAAACTTTTGGAAAGTGCCTGGAAAGTACAACTACCCGAATTAACGGAAAATTCCCTGGATTTCCGGGAAGTTGCATGAACTTCTGGAAATAACCCTTAACTTCTTGGAAGTTCCCTGGTTTTTTGGTGAGGTCCCTTTCTGGGAAGTTCCTTAAACATCAGGGAGAATCGCAAAACTCCTAAGAAGTTTCCTGAATTTTTAAGAAGTATCCTGAACATCTGATGAGTGCCTTGAGTTTTTGGGAAGCTGCCTGAATTTCTGGATAGTTACCCGAAATTCTGGAAAGTTTAATGAACTCATGTAAAACTCTCTGAATTTACGTAAAATTCCCTGAAATTTCCGGGAAGTTGCCAGAACGTCTGGAAACAACCCTTAACTTCTTGGAAGTTCCCTGGTTTACTTCCTTAAAAAACAGTGAGAATCGTAAATCTCATAAGAAGTTTCATGAATTTCTAAGAAGTATCCTGAATTTCTGATGAGTGTCCTGGGTTTTTGGGAAGCTCCCTGAATTTCTGGATAGTTGCCTGAAATTCCGAAAAGTTCTATGAACTCATGTGAAACTCCCTGAATTTACGTGAAATTCCCTGAATTTCCGGGAAGTTGCCTGAACGTCTGGAAACAACCCTTAACTTCTTGGGAGTTCCCTGGTTTTCTGGAAAGTTTCCTTTTGGGAAGCTCGTTAAACATCAGGGAGAATCGCAAAACTCTTAAAAAGTTTCCTGGATTTCTAAGAAGTATGCTGAACTTCTGATAAGTGCCGTGAGTTTTGGGAAGTTCACTGAATATATGCGATTTTTAGTTTATCAGTTTCATCACCTCTTCCGGTCTTGATTGACGCAAATACTGCGAGTTGTAAGTCTTCAGGATAGCTTTGCAAACATTGCTTAGGCTGGTTGACTTCCCTATCCCCACTAGCTGAGGAACCGTACGCCAACATCCGTAATGCTACAGTGCACTTTTGTGACGGGCTCAGGCCGACTTTTCAGCTGCATCGCAATTTAGTTGGAAAAAGTGTGTGAATAATGTTCAGAAACATTTCCCTTGGCATGCGGAAATGACGCAGAAAGTGCTTCTCATCGCAGGTTGGCGTGTTGCTAAAGTCGTCCTGGAACAGCTTCTGATGACCGAAACGGAAATTACGGTCTACATTGAGACGTTATTCAAGACGTGACCCTCTCCGTTTCGACTCTTGTTTTTCACTGCCAAATTACAATTCAGCATTATCTAAAATCGGTTAAACGATATGCATGCATTCACACACTCACTTTCAGCCAAATGAAAGTATTCCTCGCCGTCTACTTATGACGGACTACTGGCAGTAAAAATTATTTGGAAAAATCGATCTATGGCAAAGAGATTGCGAAAAACTGCGACCTCTGAAAAAAAAAAACTACTAATTTCTTATGTTCGATGATTGACAACAAGAAATACAACACCGGTGTGGGGAACGCAAAGTTGGCCTTTTTAGCTGGTATTCAAGTTTTGCTGATGCAAATCAAGTATAACGTTGTTTCAAAAATAGACCACCGCTGAAGATGCTCTAATGCTTGTAAATAAATTCTTGCAAACACCGAAAGAAAGGTTCTTCTAGTACGGTTAACTGATGCTCAGAGTATTCAAAAATCACGTAGATTTTTCTACGTAGGTTTTCCAAAACCTACGCTCCATACAAAATTTTAAAAAAATGTATGGAGAAAAGTCTACGTGGTTTATGACAAGTCTAGGGGGTAGGTGGGGTTCTGAAATTTACTAAAATGAGTCTACGTGGTTTATGAACAGGCCCTAACCTCGAAAGTACCGCGAGTAATCGCTTTAAACTTAGTTATAAGATTTCTGATGTACATAGAAAAAATGGAAAGTTGGCTCTTTAATATTGATTCGACTGAGCCTATAAAAATAAGAAAATTCAATAAATGAAAAAGTTAGTCTACCATTGCTGTCATCATGAGATGACATCTGTTCAATGTATGCAATGTGTGGAATATATTTTGAATTTCTCGGCTCGGCCCGAATGAAACCTGCACCCAAATTTCAACTCAACCATAGGAAAAACTCTTGCTGGTGCCAGGCAAGCTCATTAGGATCGCACCCAAATCGGCAAATAATCACTCTAATCCCGAGTTCTAAACTTCTTTGTCTGCATTGGGTAGCGTATTTCAATCACCACACCAAGCCCAGACCATTCTCAATCGGTTCAAAAGGATGAAAAAAGAAGCTCCCCTGTGCGAAAGATATCCACTATTTCTTCTCACATTCCTTGCACACGGCTATCTGCTTGATCTGGGAAATTCGAATCGAAAACAACACTTCCCTTGCCTCTTCCGTCTAATAGTCTTAAC
>JASCZW010021812.1:0-10079 GCA_034211315.2 Aedes japonicus
GCTGGGCTTCAAATGGTGAGTTGACAACTTGGCAGGAGGGTGCGACCGACCTCTGGTCCTCACAAGTTCCTACCTCACGCCTCCACGAGTCATATGATCACAAAAGACTGCCAGCTGAAACATGGAGACGCTGGTTGGCGTAGCCTGGGCAATGTTGTCAATCCGACAATAGCGAAGTGAGGGGTGCGACCGGTACATCATATCATAATTTTCCATTCTCATATCTTTCAGGTCTTCCAGGTCGTCAGGTATTACAAAATAATTTAAAATTTAAAATTCTTTTTTTCATGGCGGTCATACATTGCCTAAATTTTCTGGTTCATAATGGATGCGCAAGTTTGTCTACAATTGCAACAAAACAGCAGTCGGCACACATGTAATTTTCAATTCATATTACAATATACCCTCACTATATATTTTATCTTATAGGACATTGTTTATTCATAGCCTAATTCTGTATATTTCATTACATGTATTACGCCAGAAAGGTAAATTTCTCTCAGGTACCATACAGTTTGGAGAGGAGGTCTTGCGGTTATAGGATGATCATCTTCTGGTAGAAGCATCAGTAAGAATGGGGATCATTTTTCAGCTGTATCTAGCACCGTCGGAGTGGCCTTCTCGAAAGTAGCAATGGATGTATATATAGATGTGTAGATACTAGTATGTGTTATTATATGATGCATGTTTTTTACAAGCTCTAGCATATTTTCATTAATAGAAATGTTGACGACTCTCTCGACCGCTCAACCTTTAATTCCTTCATTATATTTTCCATTAAATGGCGTAATATGACCTTAACATTTCAGTACACGATCATCAACTACTATTTGAGCGGTTCAGAGGAACACAGCTGTTCATCATTATTAATTGCATATCATACATATAATATTATGGAAGAAGTAATAAAATAATTAATAAAATTTTAATTGCTTCAGTTTGGTGATCCGGCCGGTATAATTATTTTATTAAATTATATCAAATAATAATCAAAATTAATAAATGCTCTTCATTCCAGAAGGTTATATATCTATATGTCATGATTAAATACGTAATAATATAATATTATGGTTTTATATACAATTGAATGCTTTATTGATATTTATACCTCAATGAATAACAAGATGACCTTCACATTCCAGAGATACAGTCACCCATCAGTGATACAAAGTGGTACGAAGCTGCATATTATTATTACTGCCTTAATATTATTATTTCAGCAGGTTAATTAATTTAGCTTAACATGGTTATCATAGGCTCGTGAACTCCAACTATTACATAATTTAACTAAATATCCTTATATAATTTTGCTCTACCATATAATCATATATAACATATTATTATTACATTACATCTATATTTATATAAATATAATAAATACTGGGTTGGGAGGGAGCACCAGGGTATCATTCAAGCTGAAACTGGACGATGGTTTGATTGACTGCCTGAGTCTAGGAGGAACAAACAGTATCATTTCTTATCCTACCGATTCGAGTGTGGTGCTGCGAGTTCTACTCCAACAGTTTCAGGGAGAGTGACGCGCCCTTCTTAACAAGCCATCCTGTAGAAAGCTTAATGAGTATTGCGAATTGTGTTATTCGATTTGTTGGATCATATCGTTGGAAGGAGATTCTTAATTTCCCGTGGATTTCGTGTAAGTGTCTCTGCTTACGGGTCCACCCCTCCGTTTTTGGCCCTTCATACAGCGATAGTGCGAATTCAGATCGGTGGCCCAATTTGATCTTGCTGTTAAGTGGAGCTGCATCCAAGCCAAGGGCTAGAGGGGATGGTGGCTACCATACATACATACATACATGAAGTGAAAAGTTCAAAATGCTCATCAGTCTAATATTTATATATAGTACAGTTACTTTTCTTCAAGTCTTGGGATCGGCTTTTAACGTTTGCATTTAAAAAAATGGACAATAATTGCTGATTTTTCATGGGTTTACTTTTACCCGCACTGACGAAACTATCCATGCAGCATCAATCATAGTAACCCATGAGTCAGCAGACAAAATTTGACAGCTCTATCAGTCGAACTCTAACCGTGATGGCAAAAACAGTGAAGCAACTCTGTTCAGAAGTGTACGCGTGCAAAGAAAGGCACCCCACCGCGTCGAACACGGACATCGGCGGCACTATGTGGACGCCGGATACTCCAACATCTTGGCACTATTAGACACCAATCAGAGCATCGAAAGAAAGCCCGGTTTCGGACGGCCGATGACCCTGAGCACCAAGAAGCTCCAAAGGATGCAAGAGGAAGACCGACGAATAAGTGTCTACATCGATGTGTGCGCTTGGCCGGTAGGTCGGTTCAACCGGCCAAACACTGAAAAAGTAGCGAACATGAAGGAAGCGGAAGTCGCGTCCACTGGTTTCGGAGCTGCAGGCAATGACGCAGCGGCAGCGGCTGAATCAGATGGTCAACTCGATTTTCCTGGTGAATTGCGACGTGGCGGTGGTGATGGAAGACGAGACCTATCTCACCCTGGATGGCAACGACTTGCAGGGCACTTCGTATTTTACTTCCCCCACGAAGGAAGTGAGCTCCGAGGTGAAGTTCATTTCACACACCAAGTTCCCCAAGAAGGTGCTACTGTGGCTGATAAGCAGCGATAAGGGGATGTCAAAGCCGCTCTTCTTTCGCTCCGGACTGGCCGTGAACGGGAAAATGTATAGTACGAGATGCTTGCCGGAAGTTGCGTCTTTCATCGAAAAATACCGTAATGGCGAAGAAGCGGTGTTCTGGCCGGATCTGGCGTCGGCCCACTACTTGAAGCGATCGTTGGAGAAGATGGAGCGGCTGAATATCGATGAGGTACCCGAGTCGGCGAACCCGCCCAACGTCCCCCAGCTACGTCCCATCGAGAATTTCTGGCCCAACCTGAAGTATAAGATCTACTCCAACAATTTTGTCGCGAAAACTGAGGAGGAATTGAATAATAAAACGAAGAAAGAACTCAAAAACATGCCTACACGCATGTTTTCGTCCGCCATGGCGAATGTTCCGGTAAACTGCCGGAAGGCCGCAGGGGCGTAGATTTTTTTGCAAGTAAGTTTAAAAAATTACCTGCCATGGGCAATTTATAAAAAGCAATTATCTGTTTTAGCTTTTTTTATCACCATCCGAAAAAACCCTTCTTTTCAAATGCAAAAGTTACATAAACAGCGATCCCATTTTTTAAGTATATACTTAGAAATTATGAATTTTACACGAGACGTAATTCATGTTTGTAAAAACTCGGGGAACGTACAGAAAGATTTCGTGTAAAATTATATCTCCTGAAACTGACATATACGCAATTCGAAGAAAGATGTGTTTGATTGAATTTATTTTCTCATCTCTTTCAACTCATTTTTTATGCTAAAGGACGCTTGCATGTGTCGGTCTCAGGGGACATAAATTTACATGATATTTTAATAGTGTGTATGGTAGAGTTCCTTTTTCTATGTTTCTAAAGTGTGTAATGCTTTCATTGTGAACCTGTTTGCATATTACTCCCAATTAGTTATTTTATTCCTTACAACAAATACCATTTCTTCTAAACCAAAACATCATCACCAAATTAGTAGAAGACAGTAACTACTTCCCGTCATATAGCGCAAGCCATAAAGTGACAATAATAAATATTATCGCTAAACGAGATAAACTCTGTTGGCCGTATATAAGTATCCTGGGCTCAACCGAGATTCGATGGCACCAGCAATAAACTGTCGTATAAATATAAATGGTGTAAAAATCATACTCTGTGTATTATTTTCAATAAATCATTTTCTCTTCCATCCCAGGGCTTTGGTTTTTCGGCGGCAGAACAATATTCGGTCGTAAAAGCAATACTGCCCTGTCAGACCCGGAGTCCGAAGGCACCGGAATAGTAAATAGCAATAAGCAATCATAATAATTGAAAGGACCCCATTGTAAAGTGATTCGGATTTTTATCACCTTCTGCCATATTATATAACCGTTTTTCTCTATATGCGCACATAAATACAGTGATGTATGCGCTTCGAAGCCAAGTGCAAACAAACCTCCAACCTTGGCCATTCTGACCATGCGTGGATATTCAATTTTGACTTTCTCCAGCAACGCCGGTCTCGTCCCCTTGCCAAAAGTCAACGCATCATCATCATCATCATCAACAACACGGCCATATCAGTTTGTCTACATTCTTCGATATATTACAGTCATTTGATAATTTGCCGACAGTCAGAAAGTCATAAACTGTAGGCCACGTGAGTAGTAAAACGCATACACACACGTCAGTCGGTACCTTACAACAAACGGCTGACGGTAGTAAATGAAGGGCGTAACTCCACGGGGTGTTATAAAGGGAAAGTATTGGTAAAGAAAGAAGAGAAATAAACGAAATTGAATTGTCTAACCGATACGTGTCACAATATTGTCATTTATTCTGTGGGTAAGGCGCAGCGTGATAATCATGAATTCTAGTGCAGAGCACTATGAGTACAATGATGTGAAGACAAGCATTATCCGTATTTTTCGAACGACAAGAAGTTTAAAAACGGTTTGTTTGGAGCTGGTTAAAGTTGATTTGTAATTAGTTTTTTATCGACTATGAATTTGTAAAGATCGATTGATTCTTTATAAACTCCTTGGAATTATTTATGATTCTTGATATGGAACAAAAACACACAAATGTTTGGTTTTCTTCATTTTTTTAACGTAGGACTACGTTTTTCTTTTCTATACCGGGTGCCGTTTAAAAATTTTGAAAAATGAGAGCGTTACGCAAAAGTGAAAGGTTTTTGAACGCTTATAACTCTCGTTCGACTAAACAGAATGACTTCATTCATACACCATTTGATCAAAAAGACTCACAAATTTTTTGCATTGAAATTTAAATGAAGTTCAATTACTATAAGTAGTTCAATTTTTCATTTGAAAATTACCTTCTTTTGCTCCCATACAAATTTGCATATCAATAGGTTGAAAAATGTGTTTCCCTAGCAAGGTCATAGGAAACGAGCAACAAATGTCTTCTTCTTCTTCAAAATAACTTTTCCCCGTCCCACACAAATTTCTGAACGCACAAAGCTATTGGTCGAAAATGACATCATATTTGCGCTACGCTCTGATTGGTTCATACTGCCGCATTAACCGTGTCAGCAATTGCGAAACATGTGGGAACGACCAACAGACCAATCAGTTCACGCTGTGCATCCGTATGCGACAGACGTGTTCGGCAAGTACGCCGATGGACAACGCCGCCAGAAGACCATAATCATCACACGTCACCTGCAGATGGCCAGCCACAACGATGAGGAGTTGAACGAAAAAAGAAGGGATATCGCAAACTATTTCTCCCACGTCAATTTAATCCGTCCTTTTCAGGACGACCAGCTTGCTTACTAAAGAGTTTGGTTGAAGTTTTCTCTTGTTACCGCGTTACGGCTGAACATAGCATTCATTAAACGCCGCGTCCCGGTGTATATCACAAAGAACTAACGAACGAAATTGACGAATCCATGTTAAAAAAAAGAAGAAGACATCGAGTGGTGCAAAAAAAATTTGCTTTGCTGCCGGTGCCTGATTTTACAACTGTGGTCCGTCCCTTTTTGTAAATTTTGCTTCGTGCAGCATTTTCGTGACTCTCTTCTTTCTTGGTATTGCTATTCAACTCAAGTACATAGTGCGCGAGACAGACCAATTTGAATTCACCACAGTATCGTTTCAACTCTCGAGCTAGTCAGACGTGTTTTAAAATTCGTTTAGAAAGTGTTTTCGGAAAGTTTTAGTTCGAACGAAGCCTGTCGCCCTAATGGGACGTAGGCGGAAAAATCGAAACGAGCCGGTTGCAGACGTAACGGCAAGCACTCCGGAAATGAAGCAGCTAAAAAAGCAACGACAGGATGATGAAGTATCCTTGCAGACAATTCTTTCGAAAAACCGCTTTAGCACAGGCGGCACCGCAGTAAACGACAGTGATCTGGGCGGTTTCGGCGACGAAATGGAAGATCAGCAGCCACAAGAACAACGAGCAAAATCGTGCAAAGTGCCTCCACTGATGGTGAAATCCTCAGCCTGGACAAACTGAAATCAGCGATAAAATCCATCAACGTCAATGCGGCATTCAAAATCTGCCGTGTTGGAATCAAGGTCGTTCTTTCGACAAAGGATGATTTTGCAACAACCAAGAAGTATCTTGACCAGACGAAAATCGAGTACTTTACCCATGACATGCCATCGGAGAAACCATTTAAGGCAGTTATCCGCGGTCTTCCTACCATGGATGTGGAAGAAATCAAATTTGACTTGAATCACCGATACAAGCTCCAGCCGCTGGCTGTTTACCCAATGACGCGACACAACAGTGGCATGGAATATCGCGATCGTCTGTACTTAGTGCACTTCCCGAAAGGGACTGCAGACGCTAGGTGCATTAAATGCTGCAAGGATCATCCAGAATATCATTGTTTCCGGGAAGGCTATCGTGGTGCAAATAAGGATGTAACACAGTGTATGCGGTGCCTGAATTTCGGGCATGGGACACGAAACTGCCGGTTAAGAGCTAGGTGTAACCTATGTTCACAGGGACATTCTACAGATTCCTGCCCAATTGAAGGTGCCGTGGCATTTAAATGTGAAACTGCGGCGGTGCTCACCGCTCCACGGATCGCGCTTGTCCTAAACGCGAGGAGTACAAACAAATCCGAAAGCAGGCATCCACCACCAACCAACCTGGAAGACGGAGAGACCGGCAACCAGTATTTGATTCGGAGGACTTTCCAGACCTCTGCTCCCGGAGATCGCGGTGCTCCGGAAATAGCAGCACCCCAAAACCGATGGCTGCCAGCTTCAACTAGTCGACAAGAACGAGGACCACAAGCTAGAAGAGTTAACACGCCCGAATGCCCTCCCGGTTTTCGAAGATCACCGCAATCTCGCGAACCAACCTTCTACGAGAATCGACCAGCTGGTGCATCCCCCCGCTTGTATACGGCAGCTGACCTTCAGCATATCCTCAACGAGATGTGCGACAAACTTCAACAGTGCAACACTCGTCTGGAACAAGTCCGGCTTATAGGAAATCTAGTTCTGACCTATGGCTACTAACAACCTAAAAATGCTACTCTGGAACGCCCGCGCTATATCGCGGAAATACATCGAGCTTCTAGACCTACTAAAGCGTCGAAACATCGATATTCTCATAGCGACCGAAACACACCTAAAGCCTGACACGAGTTTTAATCTGTTAGGCTACTCCATCACTAGACTGGATCGCACACATTCAAGCGGGGGCGGAGTGCTGATAGCGATAAAGAACAACATCAAATATATCATTCAACCACACTACAAAACGTCAATAATCGAAGCACTTGGAGTGGAAGTGTCAACGGATTCCGGTGGTATGCTGGTTATCGCCGCTTACCGTCCTAAACAATGCACTAACAGCAATGGTTTGAGCAGAAAGTTCAAAGACTGATCTAGCGAAGATTACAAGAACCAGGAAGAAATTCATCGTCGCCTGTGATCTAAATGCCCGCCACGAAGCTTGGGGAAACCATCGGCGGAACAAAAACGGCAACCTACTATTCGAGGACTCTCAACTGGGATACTACACCATCAACGCTCCTTTGGATCCAACATACGTATCATCTGCTGGCACTTCGTCAACGTTAGATGTATTCCTGACAAATGCGGCCCACAATATCAACAATCCGGAAACGATAGGTGAGTTGAGTTCCGATCACTACCCGGTCGAGATGGAGATTCGATCCACACCGTCGAGCCGGCAAATAGGACAACGTAAGGACTACCATCATGTCAACTGGATCGAGTTTCAACGAAGAGTTGACCATCGCATCGACACAAACGCTCCCTTAGCAACAGTTGAAGAAATCGATCGAGAACTACTGAAGTTTCAAGAAGCCATCGTGGCTGCCGAGAATGAATGCGTCCGACGAGTTCCATCATCATCTGTAAGTAACATCATACAAATTGACCCAGTGACTAAATCATTGATCACCAAGAGAAACACCATCAGACGAAGATTTCAAAGATCAGGTTATCTTAGGCACAGACATCTAGCAGCTAAACTGACACAATTAATCCGTAACAGAATTAATGATCTGAAAAACAAAAAATTCCAAACAAATTTATACAAGTTAGACTCCCGATCATCTCCATTCTGGAAACTAACAAAAATCTTAAAATCAAAACCACAACAAGTTCCACCGTTAAAAATGAATAATTCTCTGCTGGTTTCCCAGAAGAAAAGTCAAATGCAATTGCGCAACATTTCGTTGCTTCACACAACATAGGTAGTACTATAGATAGCCCTATGGAACCGGTGATTCAGGAAACGATCAGAACTCTCAATAACACTCCTTGCTATGTGCCAAACAACAAAAAGATAGTCCTCAACGAAGTTAATTTAGCTCTCAAACACTGTAAAAACATGAAAGCCTCTGGCTTTGATTCCATTTTTAATATTGTGATAAAACACTTAAGTAACCGAACCTCACGCACTTGACTAATATACTAAATAAGTGTATGGATTTACAATACTTCCCATCACATTGGAAATGTGCAAAAGTTACACCCATACGGAAGCGAGGCAAAGACCCAACATTACCAGATAGCTATAGGCCAATCAGTCTTTTGTCATCGCTAAGCAAGATCTTCGAACGACTCATACTTGATCGGCTACTAGAAACATGTCAATAACAACAGAATTATACCAGAAGAACAGTTTGGCTTCAGAAAAATCATTCAACTGCACACCAACTTCAACGAGTCGCTAAGTTCATCAAAGCAAACAAATCCGTAGCTAAATCAACGGTGATGGTACTGTTAGACATAGAGAAGGCCTTTGACAATGTATGGCATGAAGGCCTTCTCTATAAACTATATAGGTATAATTTTCCAATCTACCTGATAAAACTAATTCAAAACTATCTGACCGATAGGAGCTTTAAAGTAGTTCTGAATAGAGGCACATCTCAAACATACACAATCCCAGCAGGCGTCCCCCAAGGAAGTTTGTTAGGTCCAATATTATACAACATTTACACATCGGACATTCCTCAAGCACCCGATGAATGCCATCTGTCACTCTATGCCGACGATACATCAATAATGGCCAAAGGAAGACACACTAGTGCAACTGTTAGGAAACTACAAAACTACTTAGTTATAATAACAAATTACATGAAAATCTGGAAAATCAAAATTAACAACAGTAAAACACAGTCCATTTTGTTCCCATATAACAATTCCGACAAATTAAAGCCACCTATAAACTGCAAAATAGCAATAGAGAATAACCCAGTTGATTGGTCAGAAGAAGTAGTTTACCTGGGACTCACGTTTGATAGAAAACTTATTTTCAGATCGCAAGTAGAGAAAACCACAACCAAATGTCAAATACTATTGAAAAATCTATACCCATTGATCAGTAGAAATTCAAGACTTTCAATTATTAACAAAACTGCGGTATACAATCAAATTGTTCTACCAGTTATACTCTATGGTTCCCCGATTTGGGACTGCTGTGCAAGAAAGCATAAGAAAAAATTACAAATAATCCAAAACAAATATCTTAGAATGATATATAATCTCTCCAGGTACACAAGAATCACGACTATCCATGAAATAGCCGATATTCAAACAATCGAAGAACAGTTAACGCAGATAAAGCAAAAATTCATATTAAAAACCCAATTTTCAGAACATGGAATTATACGTGGATTGTTTCCATAGTAGGTTAAGTAGTAGTTAAGTTAGGTTAAGAAATCAAATACTCAACCAGCAATGCATAGCATTGAAAATGTAAAACAAAACAATGAATACGGAAAAACATCAACAATTAGACGAAGAAAACCAAAGATGAAAGCAAAAGCGAATCAATTAAAATGTATAAAAAACAGTGATTGTTAAAAGGAAACGAAAATAAAATAAGATTAACGTTAAAAAAAAAAACTAGAAGGGACAGCCCAATGGGGTTGTACGCAAAGTTGACGTAGGACTACGAAGCAATGTGCAATCTAGATCGCTTGATTGTTTAAAGAGTGGCCGAAATTGGTTTCCTTCCAAATCGAACTCCTATACA
>JASCZW010021813.1:0-10077 GCA_034211315.2 Aedes japonicus
CCTAGCACGGGTCTTGACAACAGTTTACTGCCATGCATCGCGGTTTGGGAAGTTTTGAATCTTGTATGCATGTAATCCAGTTCTTGCCTTGATTTTTTGGACGTAACTTCGCGAAACGCCGAGCTTTTTGACAGCATCACATGTAGAAATGTTGGGATTTTGGGTGAATTACTCTTAACCTTTCTCTCCGTTTCCTACATGCTGCTCCTGGCTTCCTTCCTGCTCGGCGCTTGTACTTCAAGGTCAACCTTTTATGATCCAATGTTTAACGCTTTTTGTTGATTTGTTTTGGACGGTCGAATTTCAGATTTGCAACATTTTTCCCAAGGCACCATGGGACAGCTCCGGATTTTCCATATGACAGTACAATTTTTTTTTCTACTTGACTCACTTTCATCTTGGTCGCAACAAATCACACAACTATGCAAGTCACCGGAAGTAAACAATACGCTTCAAATGGGTATCGTGCAAATTTGAATAATTTCTGTCCGATGGAATAAAAAAATTACAGCCAGTTGTAAAAGTTGCAATAATTTCGTGTTCACCCTTTAGAAGCTTTCTAGATCATGTTCTTCTAACTATAACTGTGAATGTTAGTGAAACATTGACAGTTATTCGTTATTTAAGGACACTATTAAAGGAATTCATGGGCCCTCAAATTGTAGTTGATAAACGCGTCGGTTTTCCGATCCGAAAGTCCAGGATTCGAAAATCTGTTCGGTGTAAAATTCGTCCGGCTGCTATGAAGTATAAGCATACCATTGTGCTTGAAACCCGCCGAGCGATTTGGATGCTTAGAATATTACAGAAAGCGCTGAATTACAAAACACATATTTTAGCGTCACGCAAAGCTTTGTATGCATAAAGTCAAGTGGAAGAAGAATTAAATAAATCATTTTTTCATACAGTTTTCTAAAACTCTACGCATTTTTACAGGCCAACAACATATGACCAACTGCAAACTGTACACAGTTCAGAATAAGTCGAAATGTTCGTTCCAGCAGATTTTCTAATCTGTATGAATTTTCATTGTCAAGGATCCCATACACGTTCACGTTAAAGATTTTCTCAAAATTTCCAAAAATACGCATTTTTTTTAACAAAAATCTGTAAAATTTTACGGAATTTTCAACGGCTGAACGTTTGGTTTAACGCTGATTTAACGGTTTTTAGTGAAATTTTACAGTTATCTGTAAAAAAATTTACCGGATTTCGATAAAATTTTAATGAAATCTGTTAAATTGGATTACCGAACGTTCAGCTGTTCATAATTCGGAAAAGTCATACAGATTTCTCTAAAAATATCTGAGTGTTTAAGTTCACAAAATAGGGTTGAAATAGCGAGGAACAATTTTCTGTAATGTGCATATTCTCATATTGAATGGGTGAAAAGTACGTAAAACAAAAATTGACCCAAATTTTCAATTGTAAAATACTAAAGGATCTGCTTAAGAACTTAAATAAAATTAAAAAAAACACCACCTTTATAGTCACAAACAGGTGACAACATTGAAAGATAATATAATTGTTGCAACTACTTTCAAAGTTCAGTCTTGAGATTCAACTACTAAAAGCCATAAAGCGATTTAACGAAACATTCATCCAGAGGCTCAACAGCGAATGCTTGGCCCGTTGGATATTAAGTATTCGATGTTTTGGTGAACAGGTCTAATGTTAGAAGTAGATTCGATTCGCAGAGCGAACGGGTTCAAATTCCCAGGCCGGGAAATTGATTCCATCCATCAAAACAGTGCTATAAGTATAAGAAAGTTCTCAGATAGAAAAAAAATGAGGAAGTTCTATCGACAACGTAACATCCAACATTTTACATTTCGTTGTTAGTGATTGAATTCTCAGAACAGCATCGACAACATATAAACATATAAACGCAAAACATATATTTTCATTGCCCCAATTCATCACTTTGATCGACGGCAAACCAGGACCGATAGCACGATTTAGATTGATATTATTCGATTCGATTCGATTCGATGTTATAGCTGCCGCTATGCGCACAAGTCTTAAGGTGAAGGTCGCCGGAATAAGAAAAAAATTACCACCATCTGATTCGCATCGCCACTTCGAATTGTCGAAGGTCGAAAATGTAAGTAGTCAAAAATTCCAAGTAATGATGAGAATCGGCCATGATGGCAGGCTTTCTTGTGCTCCGGCAACCTCCGGCAACCTTCACCTTAAAACGAAATGACTGGAAAGCCAGGAACCACACAGAACGAAACCAAGCAAAGTCACTTTGGCGTTCGGAAACACAACGCCTTCGTGACTCAAAAATTTGCAATTTCAAGCCACGACTCCGGGTTGAAATTCAAACAAATCAACATTGACTTCTTCTAAGACATGAATATTTTTTCACTGTCATTTGTTGAAATCCTTACACCGGATGGACGCAAGACGAATCGCATCTTTACATCATGAATTGTGTTTATTTAGTATGTCTAGTAAACAATAAATTCTTCCCCTCGTGAGGAATGTAACGAAAAGCAAAAAAAATGAAAGCAAGAACCATCACTGGGGAAATGTGGATCACTCTGATTGATTTATGGTCTGAGCGAAAGAATTCACGGTGCTCACACAGACCCGTTCCCACATGTGGTAATTAGGAACCAATTATCTCACCCCTGGGAACAGCCGTCTGCTCCAAACGTGAAGTGGCCAACCAGCCAGCCAACCAACAATCGGCGCCTAGATTCTGCATTTGTACATGATTGTCAGAATCTGATGCCACGACGAGTTTAATGTTTGTTGACAACCGTAAAATAAGAGATCCCTTCAGCGGTGGCGGCTGTCAGATCCGTCCAAAGGTCGGCAATCCTTTCCCGGTCTGTATCCGAACAAATAATATGAGCGAGCTTTTATGATAACACTATGCGGGCTGGATCGTTTTTATTTTCTCTCCTTTGCGAGTTCTGTTTGCCGACGTCAATGCAGGTGACCGATCTTCCCGATGTGATCTCCGCGCATTCGTATGGACGTTTCCCAAGACGAACAGCAGAATTATCACTTGTTGAAATCTCGTGATCCTTACCGCAGGCCTCCAGCTACTGCTGTTCCGTTTCCTGCAATTCAACCGGACTGGACCAGGAACGGAGTGGGAGACCGTCGTCGTTTTCCTCCATAAATGGAAATTATTTTTAATTAGACTTTCTTTATCGCCCCATGCGCACACCGAGAGACCACCGTTGCAATGGCGTCCCGAGGGAGCACTTGATGGCTAGTCAGCTTACTCCGAAGTGGACTTGAGCAGAAATAAATTACATACACAACTTTCGCTCGGGCGTATAGGAAGAAGCAATGCTGGCCACCACGGTTAATTGACGATCTATTTTGAAGCGAAAAACGGAGGCACCGTTACCGATGATGGTACCGACCGTGACGTGACCGGTAGTGTGTATGCCATCGCGCACATGATGCACATATGATAAAGAAAAATGATGCCAGTGTGTATGATAGATTGGAAACTCGGACCGCATTTGTCTTCCTGGCATGGAAAGGCAATCGACCTCAATTGAATGCCATTTTAACTTAATCCATGCGTGATGCGTGGGTGCAGCGCTGCGATCAGCTTCCAAGCGTGAGAATCACATGGCATTTTTGGTCTAAACTAGTGCTGGCCCTATACTGATAATTTTTTCCTAGAACATTAACCAGCTTCCATTACATGTCACAACGAACGAAAGGCAAGCAAATGTTTGCCGAAAGTACCGTTAGGATCAACTTCTTCTGAAGTAAAACCGAAAATATCGCACCACACATGCGACATCATCCAGTTCCAAGTCCGGAGAACTATGGCTTTTATTACACTTCATTATCACGCAGTTTTCATATTTTCATAGTACATCGTTGCCGCCACGCGGAGACCTAACCAAAGAGCGTATTTCTCATGGTCATTAACCACCGCAGCAGTGCTGGCCCGTTAATTGTTCAACAATCATACCAAACTCCCCTGACTGGTGGAATAATATGAGGAAACTACTCCAGAGACTGCGAAGCCAAATTTACAAACTCTGCGTTCTAGTGTTTGGGGCCATAAATTACAAACTGGCCACCCACTCGGTCGCTGGTACGTGCTGTAAACACATTACCGAAGCAAGGTCGTGAACTTGTGAACTGTTTGGCCCGAGTTTATAGTATCTATTGCATAAGAGTTTCAATAGACAAACAACCGGCGCGGCGGTTACACAAATGAGATTAATGCATCATCTTCGCAATTTGCTTGTGAGACCTCCTCATCGTTCCGGCTCCATGGGTTCTGCATGGTTCTTTTGAGCAGGTGAGGTAACGTGAGACCTGGTATTATCTGCAATTTATTATTATTAGCGCTATTCAATTGGGTGCAATCTCGTTGCGCCATCGCAAAACTGGCAAGATTTTCGCTTAGTCCCTAGAACGAGAACCGCCCCCTAGGCGAAAGAAAGGCGGGCGGTCAATGGAGCGATACAACATGTTTAATTAATATTTTATTTGTACTCCGAGCGGACCCTGTGAGATTGCGCTCATACAGGGCGAGTAAATAACATAGAATTAGTGTGTTTATTAATTGCGCAGAAATTAATTAACCCAGCTGCCTCCAGTTTAAAGTTCCACCGTGGTTGAACTATGGTCATTGTCCCGCAAGAATTACCGTTGGAGACAAAGAAACTTTTCTCGATAAGTGTCACCCTCGCGGATTGTTTGCAGCTTTGCCAATTGCACATCAAAATATGAACTAACTGTTCGGTTGCAGCAATCCTAACCACGAAATGACACCTGATCAACGAGCTGACCACCAACAAGGTTACCTGGGGGAGTTTTTCTCCCAAAAACAGAAATTAAACGAACCGCCGTCCAATTAAGAGAACCCCCTTTGCTGGCCATCTCAAATAATCTTACCCACCTAATCCCATATGGGGCATCGTTGGCATCGCGATACGCCCAGATCTCGTCACAATAGGGATTGTAGCGCTGGCAAAGGTCGGGTCACGATATGTTTACCTGCCGTATCCCGTTCCGTCTCGTTAGAGATGATGATAAAGGTTGGCCTAGCCTCCAGAGAGACTCAGATAGCCATCGAGAACAGCTATATTGCAGGTCGCCACACAATGTGGCCTTCCACGATCTGCCGTGTGCGCGCGTCGCCACCAGCTTCGATAGGAGGCAAAGGTAAAGGTATTCCAATTACCCCAATCATCCAGCGCGGCCGTTGTGGTGTTCTAAGGCTCCACGGTCGAGGTGTGTTTTTGCTTTGTTCTTGTCTTTTTAACACAAAATGGATCACATACAGGCCCACCGTTCCCTCGGGATCAGAACACCGTTGGCATGCAGTTGGACATGCCTATACGAGACTCCACGTTTGACATGGGCCAGGGAAGATGCTCCCAAAGAATTCATAACAACCTGTTAATTATATTCTTTCTTTGCCTATCTTCATGAGTTTATGTTTGTTTGTCTCTACCTGTGATGGGGTTAGCGAGCGAGCGCGCCAGTTTGAGCAGGGCACGTTCAAATACACACTGTGAGGTGCGGCTGCTAACAAGATTAACTCAACAGATTGTTTTTTAGAATTTGATCCCCATCATTACTGTTAGAAATCTATACACCCGCACTTATACCCGATTGCGTGTGGATATAAACAGCGACACAACCATGGGAGTTAGTCCAATAAATAGTGAACAACAGAACCGTTCAGTTGTCCATTGCCATAAACATGAACAAGGTTTATGCTTTTTACGATTTAAATCCGACGCCAGCTTTTGACCGCAAGCTCCGAGTCTGTTATTATCAATTTTATGCGATCTAATAAACCACCCAGATCATTTTCTAACGAACTTCGGTGGTTAATATTCGTTCATTGTCTCTTATTATCCGGACACGATATTTGAACGAGGGTGGGGGGGCTACCTAAGGAATTGATGCCCTGAAGGACAAACTGGATGGAATCCCCTTATGACAGGAGCGATGGTTTCCTCATCCACACAAGCACACTTTGGGTTTGTTCAACAAAATATTCTCAATTAATCCACTTACCTGCAAGGAATCATCACGATACTGCTAATAGGACAGCAGAAAACCATATTTAATCAATTTTCACTGTTTAATTTACCAAAAACACTCTGAATCGATCACCTGGTGCTCATTTCCACAGAGCAGGTAATGTTTCGTCGTCATTGTTTACCTTTTTAAAACCAGGATCCGCTAATTAATGTTTCACAATAAAACGTATTTCCACTTCCCGTAGCCACCTGAACCCTATTTAATTATCATCGCGCTCTTGAAAAACTGTTAAATCAACGAGAATGGTGCAAAAATTGTGCACCCGGTCTCAAAATAACGCTTTTTCCTTTTTTTAATTTGCACTCAGCTGGTCGTAGCAGGGATGCCAGATATTTTTTTTTCAAATGTCTGTGATAAAAATTTGAAATGTCTGGGAATGTCTATAAAAGTCTGTAATATTTTTTTAAAGAAAATTTCAACGAAAAAACGTAATAAGAGAGCGAGTTATGTCATTATCGCTATTTGTGTGATTATGTTAACATGTCTGCGTCTATTTCTTGGATTGTATGCAACCCTACACTATTGTTTCATATTTTCGAAGTGACACTGAAGCTTAAAGTATTCGCATAAATGACACAATTTTCTATAGTTTTTTAATTCCCTGTAACGCTCTTTCAATTTTTGTATTTTAGAATCAATATTTAGTTTTCATTTGATAAATTCAACAGACTTTTTTTTATTCAACAATAACCATTGATGTTGTGTACCATATTTTAATATGGTGTTATCATCACTCATGATCCTCAATATCATTATGATCATATGAATGATTTTTGTATAGACTGCTTCCTCGGTTAGTCAGTGATTATCTCTTAATTTCAGAGAAACTCTCTCCTGATCTTCTGCAAGGCTCTTTGCTTTATCCTGGGCTATTTATTGGGAAGTTTCCTCCTGAACTTCAGGCAAAATTCCTCATGAACTTCTTGGCAGTCACCCCTTATTTTCTTCGAAATTCAAATTTAAGAACCAAACCTTACCTTCCAGAAACATTTGGTAATTTTTTTCCCTCAAAATAGTTACTTTCTAAACTTCTGATAAGTCCTATCCTGAACTACGAGGAAAGTTTCTGCAAAATTTTGAGAAAATACTCTCCAGAATTTCTTGGAAAATCTTCTTAAGTTGTTAGAAGTTTCTTCCTGAACTCCTAAGAAGTGCTTTTCCGAACTGCCGAAATAATCTCTTCTGAACTTCATAAGAGTACTTTCCTGGACTTCGGGGAAGTTTGTAACTGAATTCCTGAGAAATTCCTGCTTGAACTACTAGAAAGATCCCCTTATAATTCTGGAGTTTCTTCCTGATTTTATCAAAAGAACCTAGCATAACTTCTGGGATTTCGTGAACTTCGAGAAGTTCTCATTCTGAAATGCTGGAATGTTCGATTTGGAACTTCAGAGTAGCTCTCTAGCACTTCTGGGTAGTTCCAACTAAACTTTTGGTCGCTTTGCAAACTTCTGAGAAGCCCTCTTGTGAACTTCTGAGGAGTTCTTCACCGATTTTTTTGCAAAATTCCTTCTTGACCCTACAGGTAGTGCCCTCTCTTATAGATTTCTTCCTGAAATTCGGGGAAGTTTTTTCCTGAGCTTATTCTTTCTAAACTTCTGATTGGTCCCATCCGGAACTGCAAGGAAAATTTTACTCCAAATTTTTTGGGAAAATACCCTTCAATTAGTTCTTGAAGTTTCTTCCTGGACTTCTGAGAAGTCCTCTTCTGAACTTTTGAGAAGTTTTTTCCAGAACTTTGGGGAAGTTTGTTCCAGAACTATAGGGAAAATCGTGCTCAAATTGGAAGGAAGTACCCCCTGATTCTTGGTGAAGTTCTGGCTTGAAGTTCTGGTAAGTATGATCTTGAACTTCGGTAATGAATTTTTGAAGGTTCTTCTTGCGTGAATAGCTTGCTCCCAATACTTCTGTGAAGTTTCTACCTGACCTTAAGAGAAGTTTTTTTTTCGAGGAAGTCTCTAATTTCTCAAGTATGATTTGTATTGTTGTGAACCTTAATTTAAGTTGTGACTCAATAGCAAAGGACCAATATTACCAACACTTTGACAGTAATTTTTCGCATGGGTTTGAACACTACCATAAGTACTCCATTTTACCTTCGGAAAGGGCCTATACGATACTTATCTCTGGGCCCATTGTGTCTTCAAGTAGTCCACCGCTTTTGTTTCTTAAAGGATTTCTACTTTAAATGATACCCAGGATATTTTAAAATATTTCAACTAAGCTTCTTACCGTATCTACTATCTGTTTCGATCCTCGTACGTTTTAAATCCGAACTTCGGAGAATACCTTTATATGAAATTTAAAAACTTTTTCAAATGTCTGTAAAAGCCTGCAACATAAATAAAATGTCTGTCTAATGTCTGCATCGTAAAAAAGTCTGCAATAAAAATGAAAAGTCTGCAAATTTACAGACATGTCTGTGAATATGGCATCCCTGAATCGCAGCGTTGCAGAGCGCAGTGTTGTCAGCAACCGTTCGCGAGTGTGCGGTACTGATAAAAGTTTTGGCTAACGAAGTAAAAAATGCCGGGTCTTACTAATAGATGAAAAATTGCAGTTTGCGTGAACGGGTTAAAAAAGTGCTGTTGATCCTTTAACTTGGACATTCGACAACCCTTGGAGTAGTGGTTTTAACTCACTATCAACTGATGCTGGATTTCATAGAGAAATAAGTTCCGGAGAAGAATCTATCGGCAAATCTTCCGATATTTCACATAACGTTACTAAACCTAGCCCAATTGATGCTGGTTTTGAGAATCCCGGTCATAATTCCGAATCCGATGGTGAGTTTAGTTTTTGATTAGCTTTGCATTTGTTTGTGTTTGGAAAGTAAAGGAAAAACAGCTTTCATTCACTTCCTTTTCCTTGGAAGCTGGAGCGAGGGGTAGGGGAGTCTGGGTTGACTTGATCCCTTGATCCCTTGAAAACTGTCGAGTTATTAGTACGAGACACTGAAGAAGTCTGCACATTGTAGACGAAATACGCGTATCTGTCGAAGATAAGCAAAGGTAGTTGGAATTAAATGGAAGATACTAATTCTTCTTCTAATTTCTAGTTACAGGTATTCCACTAAACAGCTCAAACCCTCTAGGATTTATATATTATCTGTTTCTAGATTTAACAAAACGCGGGGAGAACAAGTCTCCACAGGGATCTAGTCTACTCAGTTTCCCAGTTAAACTATTGTCGGTATTAACTATAAATTTATAACGATTTTTTGCGTTTTTTTTTTTTCTTCTAAGAGTAAGGAATTACAGAAGAGCTCCAATTTTAAACTCGACTGTCGAGTTATTAGTACGAGACACTGAAGAAGTCTGCACATTGTAGACGAAATACGCGTATCTGTCGAAGATAAGCAAAGGTAGTTGGAATTAAATGGAAGATACTAATTCTTCTTCTAATTTCTAGTTACAGGTATTCCACTAAACAGCTCAAACCCTCTAGGATTTATATATTATCTGTTTCTAGATTTAACAAAACGCGGGGAGAACAAGTCTCCACAGGGATCTAGTCTACTCAGTTTCCCAGTTAAACTATTGTCGGTATTAACTATAAATTTATAACGATTTTTTGCGTTTTTTTTTTTTCTTCTAAGAGTAAGGAATTACAGAAGAGCTCCAATTTGCATGCCAAAAAAATATGAGTAGCAGGGAAATTGATATTCATCAGGCATTATTCACGCATTCAATGCAAATTTTGATAAATGCTCCATCTATGGAATTTGGCTGTAAAATTTAGTTTAAACTTTTTTTTAAAGGAAGCCTTAAAAATTGTTAGAAATATCAATGTTCAATATATTTACGATATTTTACACACAAAATCTTAATACATGTATGCTTCTTACATAACCTTTAATGAACTATGCATGCCAATTTCCGTTGATGAAAAAATCTTCTGAAGTGCAGTTTCAATTGTTCGAATATCTTGTCAGCTTAATTTCGTTACTTTTTGTTGATTTTCTAGCTTTTTGAACAAAATGTCGGTTCATTTAAATCCTGATAAATTATGAATCCTCAAAGAAAATTT
>JASCZW010021814.1:0-10066 GCA_034211315.2 Aedes japonicus
GTCACAGCGATTGTCATCAATAATCAGGTCCGATCGTTCTCAGATCATTTAAGGTATTCACTCTGAGATCATAAAACAAAGTTTATCTCACGATGAATTCATAGTCCTTCTGCTGCATAGTCGTATGAATTTTGGTTTTTCGTCAAACAGCGTTTTGTTTTCACAACCGTTGGCAGCCTCGTAGTGAAGCACAAGCAGCTGAGTTTCTTCTAGAACCGAGTCAGCGAAAATATGTCCCAAACACTTAATGGCTGTCTTGTCCATCGGGGGCGACCCAAGCGTAAAGGTTAACATCCATACCTCTCACGCCAAAGTCACGAGTTCAAATCGTATTTCAAATCGACAGCGAATATAGCACTCTACAATCTGCAAAACGGACGGATCCCTTGCATGTTTGCTAGCATATTTTGCGACAGGCTCAAACAATTCTTGGATGGATCAGTCAGCCTCAATCCTAACTTTCTGTAATCAATGTCAGTTTGCTTTATGTGATATTTTCACTTGTAATTTTGTTTACATTCTTACCTTTATTTCCTTTTTGCCACCGTATCAACAACTAACGTCTTTCCTGAACCGAAGAACTGTGTGTTTCAGCTGTTTTTAACACATTTTGACTGAATATTGTTTCATTCAATAGTTTCTTCAGGAGATCAGGAATTAAAAGTCTTGGTGTGTCTTTGGCTTGCTTTGAAGTGGTATGCTGTTGTGGACCACCCTATTGCGCTGCGCTTCACTTGCTCACGTCCAACCGAAGCAGCGCAAAGCCGCAGGGCTCGCACGCGGCAGCATAGCTGTCACTGTGCGATGCTGAAGATGCGCATACATTGATTTTTAATGTGGTTGTGTTTTGTTGTTGTTTATAGTTAGTCATGTAACGTCCATTACAGTTTTTGGTTGTACCGTTTTAATGTGTAGTGAATAAATGTAGTTTTATTTCGTTATTGCGCGTTAATTATAAACCCCAATGTTGTGAACAGTCCGAAAGTTAGTCCCGGGGTTTACGGTACAAAATATGCTTCCAGAAGAATTATATGAGTAATCCTCGGTGTGATCTTCTCCGTAAGCTTCTGTCACATCCGTCGTATCCTGTTCTGCTGGTTTACTGCAACCAGGATGATTTTCTGAGATTCCACACTTCAAGGCATATTTTCATGGAAGGATATCCTACATAAATTAAAAAAAAAAACAATCATTCCCTGTTCCACTTTTCGACATGCTACTCACCAGCTTCGAATCAGAAAACGCATTAACATCCGAGTCGGGAGAGGATTGATCCCTCGCTTCTTCGTTGGTTGACTCCTCAGCATTTCCAGGTTCCCGGAAATTGCCCTCTGGATGAGGAACCGGAATTGTTTCGCTATTTGCCTTTTTATTGGCTTAACGTCACATCGACACCCTAGTAGAAGAGAAAATATATATTTTTCTTCCAATACCAAGCTTATTTATACTATTACCTACATTTCTTCTACGCCAGCGAACTATCCAGGCCCACAACAGCCAGGTGTCAACCTCCGGTTGAACGGTTCCGATTGCTTTCGATAATTCTATTTCGCTGTATGTAAAAAATTGGATAGTCGTAATTTCTAAATTACTTCTAAAAGTGTTGATTATTGATTAAATGAATTTGATTTGATTACTTACGTCGGAATACTTCCAGGTTGAATCCGGGTGCTTCGTTTAAAAAATCTGCAATGAGCTTCAGCTCGTCTACAACGATAGGCGTCATTTTCTTTTCTGCGAGTTCCTCTCAAGACTTCTTTTTGGTGTAAATGACAGCTATGAATTTCATAAGGCGCGGCAATGAAAATCGAATGTATGACGTAAGCAAATCAAACGTTGGTGTAACGAAAAAGCATAAGTTGGGTATGCAATCCATAATGGCCATATGAAATCTGCATTTTCATTGATTTTGAAGTTTCATAAGGCGGATTTTATGCATTTCGCTAGTCTAGTTGCCTGAGTGTAGACAGCTGCAACTTCTCGCTCTGATCAGCTTGCTGTCTGCTTTCTCATACGCTTATCGAATGATCGGATACGGCTCATTTAGTCTCGTCTCATATAATATCGTAGCATGAGCTTCATTGAAAATTCTTGGATACGAAAACAGTATTTTAAAGTACTGAAACAAACTGTAAGATATGATTAACATATATTCTTAAAAATACGAAACTAAAGTACCGTAAAACGGAGTAACATTGATCGGGTTACCCATATAATGAATAATGATTGTACTCGAAAAAAGGCGAGATTGTTTAGAGTGAAATGTTTAAATGAGCAAAATTTCGTTGCAATCTTTGAAGTGGCTATCGAGATGGCTTCCAAGCAAGAAGTGCCCCGACAAAAACCGGCGCGGTCGTGGAAAACCGAAAGCAAGACTGTTTGTTTACTGCAATACATAGTAGCCTTCGTTTTTAGCTCCACTCTTCACACCAGATATTAATGTTGCCTGCTGAGCAGTTGACGGAGAATTGCACAAGAACATCATCTCTCTATTGAATTAATAAAGAATTATGCCTAAACTTCAGCTTTTCATCAACCGATGTCTGCGGTGTGTAATTCGTGTCTGCTGGCCTCACAATTGTATCTCGAATGCTGAGCTCCATCGATGTCATCAGAAGCCGATATTATCAGAAAATCCTGAACGTAAGTGGAGGTGGGTCGGCCAAAAACTACGAGGGAAGCAAACGCTGGATTGCAACGCGGCAGTATATTCCAGCAGAGGCATGTCAAGCCCACCAGGATGGAAATACTTTGCACCGGAACGAATTGTTAGAGCAGCTCTAACTTGCGATTTTGAGAATGATTCTTATCAAAGAAAATGGTAATAATCCATTCAAGCGCTTGACATATCTCCAGTCTAATAATTGGATCGACCTCGACCTTTGATTTGTATAGCATTTGGTAGTTTTAACAATCTCAAGTGTCGCAAGTGAGTCTTCCAACAAGCACCCTACACATCATACGCAGCTCGACCTTTGAATCAGCTTCCATTTGTGGACCATCAACTGTGTCCATTACAGCTTCAAGATTAGTCTCTTGCTTGGCATCGGAATCAACTTCTTGATTCAGAGCCGGGAAGGCATCTGCATCAATCTCTGGCACATCAACAGAGCTGCAAATAGTGTAAAAGGTACGAGGTACGAGGAGAACAATCATACGAGAGGGTAGGGGAAAATTCAACTCCTTTCGTACAAATAAAAGTGACATGTAGGAATTTTTTGAAAAATATCGAAAGCATGCCATTGAGGATCGATGTTGATATTGAGCATTGAGGATGCTTTTGGTGGGGGGTTTATGCGCGTGGATACAGGAACTTGGAAGGAATATCATTTAGATTTAACACCTCGATATGCTTAAAGCTTGAGGGTAGCGTAGTCAGTTGGTCGGTTATCCAAACCGGAGGTCAGGGATTCGATTCATAAAACAGTCGGATGTCTTCGTCGGTGGGAAATTCGTTCGTCTGCACTGGAGTCCTCAATTAAGAACTGTAGATGTGCTTCAAGTAACACTAATTTGAACGACAAGCAAAGCCTCATAGGGCGTATAATACCAACCACATGTACTTAAAGCAAAAGCAGAGCTTTTCTGCTAGGCATTGTAGTATTATGGCTGTTATACTGGTAGGGAATTTGTGCATTCCGATGGATGGCATCGTCGGTTCAGAAAACGGTTGTGGCTAGAAGTGGTTGCAGGTGAGAAGCCTTCTACGGATGTAGCTTGCTGTTGAATAGACAAGATGACTCGGATCTTGATCTGCACAATGAGAGTCCATGACGGAATCCATGGGCCATGGAAACCAATGATGTCTACATTCAAGAAAAAGAATCGTTGAAATTGCTTGAGAAATTAGGTGGCTTCAAATGTAATAATTCGTTGGAAATGATAAACATCCCACGATGACAGTGACTTGCAGAGATCTGGTTTCATCATCAACAACCCTGATGATGCTGACTAATTTCAATTGCAAGGTTGAAAAAAAAACGAACGCAAATAAGATTCCAAGCCCGCTAAAACTGCCCAGTCACGCAAGCGTGCGGTCGGATCTCATTATCTACGTTAGAAACTGTGCCTTCGCGGCTTTGAGTACATAGCGATCGCAATTTTACCTTAAATGCTTATCGAACATGATATTATTATAACCGGACTGCGATAAGACAACACCCTTACGTCTGATGTTATAATGATAAACACTTCCCATTCCCATTTATGGTTATCTCGGTTGGACACTTTTTCATTATCAAATTCGATAGAGGGATACAGATTTCATCTTGTCATTGTGTTTCGTTTTTGGATCGTATTTTTTTAAACAAGCCCCTTTTAACTCATTGTAGCACCCCGGTGGAGAGGAAGTTCTGCTGGAGCAAGCCGGAAAGGAAGCCACAGAAGCGTTCGAAGATGTCGGCCACAGCACAGATGCCCGTGAGATGATGAAGAAGTTCAAGGTCGGTGAACTGATCGAATCGGAACGGAAACAAGTCCCCGTGAAGAAGGAACCCGACTGGAGCACCGACCAAAAGGACGAAAAGTAAGTTTTATTTTAAGTGACGACGGTAATGCTGACGTGGACATTTGCGTTCGAGTTCAGATTCAAGTCATTGTTCTGCTTTTTGGGTAATTCAATCATATTGTTCCACAATCCACATTGGGTAATAGCATGGTCTCAACTTATGGTTCTCTCTTTTGAACTGTTGGCACTGACTTATATATTGTGCCACGGGAAATCGAAAGTTTCCCAAACTAAAACGGAGAAATTGTTGAGAAGCATGACAGCATTACTTTTACTTCATCACTGTAAAAATCATAGATTGGCCCATCATATAATATACAAAGCTATGGTAATTTGATATTCGGGATTACTTCACGGAAACTCAGCACTATCTCTGATTGCAGGAGTTCAAACAGAAGGTTTTGAATATAAATGACAATAATCGATCCTTATCTTCCTTCTTCCAATACCATTGACAATATCTCCTCAGGTCTAATGTCCGCTTTATTCTACCTATACTTTCAGCTCCTTGAAATCCTGGATCGTGCCACTGATCCTCGGTCTGATTGCCACCATCATCTATCGGTTCTACTTCTCTCAGTAACCTACCACCCAAGTATAAGAAGCCTCTACGTTGCCGTGCCGAACGTTCTCTTCATTCCAAAAAAAAACCTACGACAGCTAGTGAGAGAGAAAGAGATGAGATGTCCATCCAACAATGCATACAGTGACATTCAAACAGAGATAGACAGACGCACACGAGATCGCCAATTATACTTTCTAGGCAACAGCAGGAGCAGAAGGAGAAACAACGATTGGGTTCACAGTTTTATCTATTTTTGACTAATTAAGTACGTGTTTAAGGACTACAAAGTGCAAGGGCCTAGGGTTCATACGGCAAAGTTTAGAAACGAGACTAATTCAAATTCTATCCAATTCATGTATTCTAAGCTATGCGTTCGAGATTGAAAACCAACCTGATGTGCGAAATTTTAGAGCTTTGCGGACGGATTTATTCTAGAAATCACAAAAAAAAACAAAACCAAAAACGATGAAAATATATTGATTTGAACATTAAGGTGCAGCTTCATTTATGCGGAATGTTGATTATTTGACCTGAAGTTAGTAAGAAATTGGTATTATGACCTTGTCTGCACAGTTCCTTGGTAAGGTTGAATGAAAAATAACTGCTGACCTTGGTATGGTTTGTTTGTAATTAACATTTTTTATGATTCAAGTTTGTATTCAGGTTTGATTATTTGTTGTTTCCTTTTCTAAGAAAATTTGCCTAACTTTTCTGGGAATAAATTAAATCTATATTTGTATGCAAGATTAATTCATAAAGGCGCTTTATCACATCCCAAATTTCGTGGTTGCTTTCACATATAGGAAGATCACATCCAACATAATCAAGCAGTGATAGGTCAGTGCTGTAAATACTCATTTCGACTCAGTTGGATTCATTTGCCGATAACTAGCGGGAAAGTCACTCGGATACCATGTGTTAACACCCTCAAAAATACACTCCGACAAACGTCCAACTCCTCGCCACCACATGAGAGATAAATTTCCGTCATTTCTGGCACCACTTATACGTATGGTGAAATAATTTCGGGTTGGTTGGTGGAATAGAACTTTATGACGTTTAATCATCTTTCTCCATATGCCTTGCAAAGGTAAGTCGATTGTTTTCCGCCACGTTGTGTTTGTGTTGATCGTATTTCGGGATGTCAGACGGTATTTCTGTGTTTCAACATATCTTTCAAAACTTCAATCGAAAATTTATGCTTGCTGGCATCCATGGACCTTTTCGAGATGTATCTACGCATACTTATTATAGACACTCAAGTAATAGACCGGACAACGTGCCGCCATGTTGTATCCAAAACGAACATTTCCTCGCATTTCCCATACGATTTGACAGTTGTTTTGGATACATCAACTGTGCCAGACTCACGTCCGGTCTATTGCTTGAGTGTCTATAATACTTATGCATTCTGCTTCATGCATGTAAGCGATGCCAGAGATGAAGGAAATTTTCATTCATGTGGTGGCGAAGTGTTTGAAGTTTGTCGGAGTGTGTTTTGAGGGTGTTGACCCAAGGTAGCCGAGTAACTACTCCTGGATGGGGTATATAACCCCTGCTTCCACTGTCGTGGCGGTCGACAGTACCGTACATTGTTAATGACGGATAGCAGGGTGGCTACAGAACCGGGAAAACCGGGAAACCGGAATTAACCGGGAATTCTAAAAAACCGGGAGAAACCGGGAAAACCGGGAATTTATGTTCACATGATTGTTCATAATTTAGATTGTGTGTTATTATCATCGAGCTCCAGGTATTCCTTTCTTAGCGTGTTCATCTATAACGATCTGTGAAATTTTAGAGTGTGTCAAGTGATTTACCTTCTATAAATATCCTGCACAGAAAAAAATCTTGTAGTAGAAACTACCATTTTACCAGACTACGCCTATCTTTAAAACTATTTTAAAATTTCAGTCAAATTTACTACGTTTATCTTGAAACCTTCAACGTTTGTGGTATATTTGACAGACCTTATGTTGATACCAACTCTACTATGGTTGATTTCAATCGCAGGCATGTTAAAATCAAACGCATTTATAGTCAGGTGAAAATTGTTGGTATTTGCGCTCAATTTAACCCTCGAAATGGTAGTTTCTACTGTGGTTTTTTTGCGTGTGGATCATTCTTTGTAAGTTGTAGCGATCAGAGTTGCCACAATATTTTTCTTTCCCATCTTTAATTTTCACCAAAAAATCTTTTTTATTTGTGTTTAACAGCAGAAAATCTTGGCAAGAACCTTGCTTCAAACATTCGAATTTAGATGGTCTTATTCAGATTGTAGAAAGTTTGCAATGAACTTTCTAAGCAAGATAAAAGCCAGCTTCCCATCTGCTTGTTTGAAACACAGCAGTTTTCTCCAACAAGTTTCCAAGTCATGATCTTCGATGGCCTGTATCTCATTTTTTTCGTAAAAGTACGGATATTGTTTAGAAATTGAATTGAACTCCTTCAAAGTGTACAGCTTCTTGGGTTCAACACACGATGCAGTTCCTGTTGTACAACTGACTAGAACGATAGCCATTTGGCAGCTCGATGCAGAACGATGCTTCAAATCCAAGATATTTTGTATCATCTGGAATTCCTTGGATCATTTGAGGCTGCATGATAAGTAACTATAAATATCTTGCATCAACTGTTCCAGTGGCAGCTTCTTGCATGTATAGCTTGCACAAAGAACCAAAGTGGCAAGTACATTTGATAGTTATCAAATGAGAACTGACACGTTTCAGCAGCTTTTTGACGGATTGGTCAGAACCCATCATTACCGATGCTCCATCTGATCGATTATGAAACTCGTGCAAACAATATTTCTTAAATTTCTTCAATAAATCAGGGTTTTTTCCCAAGAATTATTTCAGCAATTACCTTATAGTTTTTAGTTCTTTGAGGTGTCTTCCAGAGATTCCTTTACAATCACAAAACTTCATAAGTTCAGGTATTCCACCATAAATGTCATCACAAGAAAGTTTAACAGAACTGCCAGAAGAAACTGCTAAAAGAATCGTTGGAAGAAATAGCGACAAACTGCTGAAGAATACCTATAGAAACGCCAGAAGGAATTTCTCAAGCAATGGCTGAGAACTTTTCATAGAATCTTTGGGAAAAGTTTCTTGAAAAAAATATAAAGAAATCATTTGGCAGTACACACACAAACTGAAACTTTCAGACTATCATCTAAATTATTTTCTTTAGCTTCATGGGCCTAAAACTGAAAGCAAAATTTGTAAATAGTTGGGTCCTAAAATGTAATCATTTTTATATTATAAACAACGCTTATACTGAAAATATCATTTTATTAAGCTTTGGAACTCAATTCGTTCAAAATTTTTTTTGCTTAGAGTAATTGTTTTCTATTCGTTATTCTAGTTCATTACTACATGATCCGCGCCTTAACCCGGGAAATTTTTAACATTTGGTCCGAGAAAACCGGGAAAAACTGGAATTTGAAAATAAAAATTGAGTGGTCACCCTGGGATAGTTCTGATCCCAATTTTATGGGTTTATCATTACCAGGTATTGGTCCGAGTCGATGTTCTCACGTCGATTATGTCGGAGAAAAGCCGTCCGTCAATCAAAACGGTAATTGATTTGCAATTCTGTCTGCTGCTGTTATCTCAGGTGTACTTATACTATAGGCTGTACTAGAAATAGGTTGCTACGAATGGCCATATTCTAAGAAGCGGTTTATCCGCTGATGAGCCGCTGTACTTTCCAATAGTCGGTCTAAGCTCCTCCTCCTGGCCGACCTGACCATTCAAGTCTCCTATTGGGCGGCGGTCGTATTCACGCTCTAGCTACGCTTGAATACTGTGCCGATTATGCATAATTAAGCCCTTGATCGTCAATCTGCACATTCTTTCGTTGTTTAAAACTTCGAACATTTACGAATGAGCTATTCTACAGGGTCACTGTTGAGAATCCAACTTGAAAAAAGAAGACACCAGTGGTGATAAATCCCGACAGCTTCCATAGCGAAAGTATAGGACGGTCGTTTTAAAATACTTCTAAAGATTCAAATGCAATTACTCATTTAAAGCGGTTTGTTGTGTGGTATGGAAGCAAAAATTCCAAAACTACTCAATGAAGCCATTTTAGCAAGAAATAAAATTGTGCTCTATTGTACAGTTCTGGGTTTTCTTATATCATACAACAAACAGAATTTAATTAGAATTTGATTTGAATTTTGTAGAAGCATTTTAAAATGTTTACGTGCCTGTCTTGCATGGGAGCTAGTCGGATTTATCACCGCTATGATATGGCTGTCTTTCGGCCTGGGTTCGTCGATATCGTCTCACGAACCATTGTTTTTCACAGATGCTCCCCATTGATGGGAATCACAATGCTTTGTCTAATACTCACTCACCTCAAAGCCCGCTCGACAACCATTTTTTTTCCCGTAGAACCACCCTATGACGCCATCACCAAATTTACATTTTAAGTTGCCTAAGCATAAGTTTATAACTTATAAACTGTTTTACCATTGTATAAAAAGTAAGTGAAGCTGCGCAAGAGTATGAAGCAGAGATTAAAAAATCGACACTAACACTTGTGTGTAATTTAGCTCTCAGTTTGCATACTTTGAATAGATAAGCTCTTATACTAACAATGTTTTGTCGTCACACAGCTTGTTTATGTAGCTAAAAATTAATCGATTTAAAGCTTTTGAACTATCATTTTGTTTTCTCGTACACAGTTTTTGTTGCAAGCTTTATTTATATGGTTTTTTAAAAGCCTTTATATTAAAAATACACAATACGCTATACTGCCCCATAAACGCATGTTAGTCCTACTAGCAAAAGCAATACAGCTGAGAAAAGCTTAGTCGCGGATTTTCCTTTTATTGGGTCAATGTAAATGAAACTTGGATACATGCATCCCATTAGTTGGTCTTATATTGAAGTACTTTTGCCACAATTTGTTGTTGTTGTTAAAATATTTTAAAAGCATGCGAAAATGTGAACGTATTGACATGCGTTTGTTGCGTATGAATGAGT
>JASCZW010021815.1:0-10075 GCA_034211315.2 Aedes japonicus
AAAATCAAGGTTCTAGTATACGTATTTGGACCAAAATCGCAGTGCGGAAAATCGACGATTTTAAACACCCTTTTAAGCGATTAGACGCTTATTTACGGAGATAAACGCGTTTAAAGGTTCCCAGAGCTCATCTGATGAAAAATCAAGGTTCTAGTATACGTATTTGGACCAAAATCGCAGTGCGGAAAATCGACGATTTTAAACACCCTTTTTAAGCGATTAGATGCTTATTTACGGAGATAAACGCGTTTAAAGGTTCCCAGAGCGCATCTGATGAAAAATCAAGGTTCTAGTATAGATATTTGGACGAAAATCGCAGTACGGAAAATCGACGATTTTAAACACCCTTTTTAAGCGATTAGACGCTTATTTACGGAGATAAACGCGTTTAAAGGTTCCCAGAGCGCATCTGATGAAAAATCAAGGTTCTAGTATGCGTATTTGGAACAAAATCGGGTTTCCGAATATCGAAAATCGACGACACCCTTCACATAACAACATATCATACACATACATATACAACATATCCAAATAACTTATCAAGGTTACGTTATTCTTCCTCTTGTTTAGAATTTCTAAATGATACATAATGTATCTAATAAAGATTTTTTAAATGTTTGCTTTTGTATACTTATATGTGTTTCTAAGATTGGATAATGAAAATCTTTAAAACTAATTTCTGTTCGTTGAGTCAATCTTCTAATTTCAATCTCCATGTGTTCCCAAAGTTGATTCACTCCTTGACATAGTGCAAATTTATGCTCCAGGGTACCTCTCTCACCACAAACACCGCAATTATGATCGGAGCGTCGCTCTTGTTGAAAAAGCAAATCGTTGTGTGGTATTTTTCCGTGAACTAACAGATAGTACAAAGATTTTTCATCCGATGTCAGTTTTTTATTGTTGATATTTCTCCAGACTTGGTTACAGTTCCTATTGGTTTGTTCCGTTATCTTCACTGCTGGTAATTCTCCTATGAGATGCTGGTATATCGTAGTCGCCTCCGAGGTATCCAGGAGCCTCTTTGGTAAACGGTCCATCACCAGCTTGATTGTTCGAATATGAAGTAGATTCGCTGGGATTTGATGTAGATACTGGTCCATTGATGGCAATAGTGGTCTTGTTCTGATGTATCGATTAACCAAAAGTGCTTTGGTTTTGATATCTGGTGAATGAAGTCCTAAGTCACCTTGCACCTTCGGTCGCACTACGTCTATCATTCGTACTCGCTGAGCTGGAACTCCTGACCATAAAAAGTATCATATTTGATTCGTAAACATTCCAACATATTTATTCGGCATTGGTAAAATTGACGCCATATATCACATTTTCGAGCAGATGAATGTATTCAGTAATATAACTTTCTGTTTGATATTGACTATTCTCGGCCGGTTCATCCATATAAGCAAATTAACATTCAGGTAAATTTTCTCCCAATTAACGCAAATAGTGTCTTTGATGTTGTTTTTTTATTTCCTCCTTCTTCGTAAGCCCTTCCCAATGCTGCATTCCTGATCCAATTTCCATGGCTTCAGATTTCCTCATATTTAACTTTGCTCCTAATACTTTCTCAAACTGATGAAAGCATGTAGTAATACGGTTAATTTTGGTAGTGCAACGAATAACTGGGCCATTACAAATCTCAGTAAGATTGTCCAGTAAAGGTTGCAAATAAATAACGAACAGCAGCATGCTTAAGTTTGGCCGTTGATGATCAGTTGAGAGTTGGTTTTGGCAGCTAAGTTTGTCAGTAGATCAACAAACCGTCCTTTGAAGCCCATCCTTCTCATATTTGACAATACGAAAGCACGGCTAACTCTGTCGAATGCGCTACTCAGGTCATAAGCAATTATGACTCCACCATTTCTTTCATGTTTAGAAAGTGCAACTGACTATGCATACTGCTTCATAGATCGTGTTGTTTCCATTGCTACATTTCTGGTGACTTGACAATACCGTCGTTCCAATTTTTTCTGTCCTCTGCTTCAAAATTCTGCTTAAGATTTTGTAATCGACATTCAATAAAGTTATCGGTCGCAAGGAACTAATGCTATTATCTCCTCCCTTTTTTTTTGACTAAATATGACACCATCCTGTAGATCATCTCTCACATAACCGTTCTTTATTTCGTTTTATACTAGCAAGAATTTGTTTTTGATTATGCCCCATGCTTTCAGGTAGAACTCCCAGGTAATACCATCCTTGCCTGCTGATTTATTAGTGGCTGATCCTTCAATGATGGCATGTATCTCATCCTCTTCAAAATCATCCATCAGTTGAAAATTTTCTTTCAAATTCTCCCCTAATGTCCTAATTGGGAAAAAATGTTCGTTGTCCTCAATCTCGTCCTCACGAAATAAGTTTTGATAATGTTCGAACAAGCAGCTACGTACGTTATTTGCCTCCGTAATCGATTGTCCATCGACCTCTAATGATGAAATGCTGGTTTCTCTCCTCCTGTTCAGTTGGTCTGCCAGTTGAAATACCGAAATATTTTCTCCGCCAAGAAAACGAATACTTGTGTTTTTTCTGCTTTCTGAAAACTCCTTCTGTTTTTTTAACATAATAGATTTAATCCTGTTTATTTCCAGTCTTGATCCTTATGCTGTTCATAAGCATTGTGGAGGCATGTGTAATAAGCACCCATGGTGTTGTTGAACGTTTGAATAGCGAGAGAATTTTTCCATCTAAAGAAGGATGCAATTTTCCCCTCTTTTGTCGCGTCCAGTAAGCCCATTTATGCCTTAGCTCGTTCAGATTTTCGTCAGTTCGTCAGTAGCTGATTATTCAGTCTTAAAAACGTTCGATTTTTTCTTTGCGTGTGACAAGGTAACGCAATACGCATACAGACTGCCTTGTGGTCGCTAAAACTGTTAACTTGCCTGTTACAGTATCTTACATTGGGTAAACAATCCGGCATAGCGTAGATCCTATCGATTCTAGACATCGACCGCCCACGCTCAAAAGTATAATCGTTTTACGTGTTGAATTCTCTCCAGACATCTTTGAGATTTAGCCTTTCACACAGCCTCTTTAATGCTGGACTCGCATTGGATATTCCAGTAGCATCAATTGGGTTAACAATAGAATTGAAATCGTCTAGTAGTATCGTGGAGATGGTTGTTCAGATAATGGGAACATCTTTATTTAAAAAAACTGCACGTGTGGGTCGGTTGTTCGATCCAGACGGGGCATAAATGTTTAAAATTCGGATGCCGTTCTGCAGGTTGATATATAAAATCCGAGAATCCAGGCTTCGCAATTCACTAGTGATTTTAATTTCAATTCTTAGTGCAATTGCCGTACCTCGGCACGTTTCATTGATGTTGAACAATATCTGATAACCAAGAATGCAGAGGTTTTCATTAATGACCTTCTGCATACAAATTATATCAATGTATATTGTGTACATGAACGATATCAGGGAGTTGATTTTGTTACTGTTACTAATGCCATTTAAATTGATAGTTGCGAGAGTGTAAGAGAAAGTTGGTGTATTATTTTGATCTTCCAAAGTCGGGTTGTATTGTACTTTCCGTTTGATGAGAGTTTCTTGATGATCGTCGCAGCTTCTCGGTAGACTCGTCATCAGAGATCTCCATTGCGCCTCTCTCGGTTAGTCGGGTTAGTGAGTTTGATCGGCTGTTAGTTGGTGCGACGCGTGGGTGACCCGAAAGATCACTCACTTTTCCTGGTATCTCGAATTCCTTCGTTGGTTTGTGTTTACTGCCCGTCGACTCAATTTTGTTTTTGACGCTTTCGGTGTTGGTTGAAATTTTCGGTGCTTTATTTCGGTTAGTGTTGTCTTCCATTGTAGATGCTGGTCGTTTGTGTGCTTCACCCCCATTGACCTTCCCAAGGCCAGCGGCCACCACAGAGTACAGTGGAGATGTTTTGTTTGTACTGTTACTCTATTCGCCGCACAGCTAGCTCCGAAATGGATTTCTAGGTTGCAGTGCCTGCATGTTTGGATTTGATGTGTATATGTGACGCATGAGTTGTATCCTCTGATGTTTACGAAGGAAGGAATGGAATGCTTCATCCGTATACGAACTACTCGTACCCCACTTGGTGTCTGCGAGAAGAATTCTGAACGACACAGTCCGTGTTTCACACCAATGACCTGACCGTATGCCAAGAAGTACTCATAAATCCAGTCGTCCGGCATTTTTGTGGGTAGGTGATGTAACCTGACGTCCGTGCCCCCATCCTCAATGTACCCTAATACGGTGTGTGGTACCATTGTTGTTAATCTCGAATTTGTCATCGTACTGCTCAACAATCTCCTCTGCGCTTTCCTGTGTCCGCATCTCCACGAAGACCTTCCCTTCGATTTTGTTGATTTGAATGGCGGTAACATCTTGTGGGGTAAGTTTCAGTTTTGTCGCAGCGAATGCAAAAATTGTTTCATTCCTCAGCTTACGAATGCCATGGATGTCGATGTACAATGTGTGGACTCTTAACGAATCCATATTTGTGGCTGGGTGCCTGACTGTACAAGCTTTAAACCCCTTCCGTAAAAACTATTTTCCTCTATAACAACGATCGCTCTGTAGATACGTCTGCTCAAAACAATTGTTCAACGATAACTAGGTTCTAGCAAACGAAAGGGTGAGTTTTGTCAGTGACATAGCTGCAAAGTTGCCGTAGAACTTCTTGTTGATGTGAAAATTATGATTTGTAAGTATGTTCAAATCCCCATTGGCACTTTTCTGATCCGCACTGCTGAATGAATGCATGGCACTCTCTAGGGTACATGCCTTAGCCAAGCGTCAGCTGCCAATTCATTCTGGCAAGTTGCTCCACACAGCTCCAGTATTGCGACACGAACATTTGTGAAGGTGTAGGTCTTCGGACGACATTCTGAGGGGTTCTGATCATACTGGCCACTTAAGGATACCCTCCAAAGTCCATGTTCCTCCCGAAAAGTGGCCATATATAAATTGTTGCCAAAACCTGGTTTGCGACACATCAAACTTCTTGATTTTGCAAAATTATGTCATGAAAAGACGTTTTAAGGATTTCTGACAAAACTGACCACTTAGGGAGAGTCTGTGGCATCTGAGTTCCGCCAGAAAGTGGCCATATTCAAATCGTTACCAAAACCTGGCTTGCGACATATCAAACTTCATGATTTTGCAAAACATTGTCTTCGGATCAATATGGATCAATATTCTTTTCCAACAAGGCTGAATCCGGATCAGCGATGCTTGAACTATCGGATATCGAGTCACTCTACATTTTGCATTGAAATAATTCACACTATCGAACAAACAAAAAACCAAAACTAAAATCCCGTTTAAACCGCGAAACCACAATAGCTGTTTTGACATTAGCTTTTCTAACTATGCTTGTCGCGGCTAGCGGTACATGCCCCAACAAAACCATTTCTTACAAAAAAATACTGCCGAGCTGGAAAAGACACTCACATTTTACACACAAATTCAGAAAAAGTGTACAAAGAGGAAAGACAGATTACAAAAGTGAGGCAAGGTCTTTTTTGTTCAATCTATCCTACGAGCATAAGCAGTACGATAAAGTTTCCTGGAAATGATTTGGTAAGATATATGGTAAGAAATTCAAATAATGTCCTCCGAAGACCTAGTTTTGCAGAATAATGAAGTTTGATATGTCGCTAGCCAGGTTTTGGTAACCATTTTAATATGGCCACTTCTCCGGGAGAATTCGGACCCACAGGACCTCTTCAAGTGGTCAGTATGATCAGAAATCCTTAGAAGGTCCTCCAAAAACCTAGTTTTGCAAAATCATAAAGTTTGATAGTAATCTCGCAATCCCGGTTTTGGTTAAAATTTGATTATGGCCACTTTCCCGGAGGAACTCCATGCCACTATGGTCAAACACCCTGAGAATGTCCTCCGAAAACAAAGTTTTGCAAAATAATTAAGTTTGATGTGTCGCAAGGCAGGTTTTTTAAAAATATTTGCATATGTTCTCTTTGCCGGAGGAACTTGGATCCTGCAGGGCCGTTTTTAGTGGCCAGTATGGTCAGAATTGCTCAAAATGTCTTTTGTTAACCTAGTTTTGAAAAATCATGACGTTTGATATGCCGCATGCCATGTTTCGCATCTAAAAATATTTTGTTCACCATCTCTGGACACTGTCCGGTGGACAAGTGCTTACCCCAGTACTGATCTATTTAAAAATTTAAACATCAAAATCCGAAGGCAAAAGATGGAGTATCATTAATTTTAAATGTGAATTTTTCTTTCTCAGACGGGTTGGGGACGTACGTGTTAAGCCCGGTCAATTCTGCTTATCAATCATACTTAATTGGTCCAAATTCATATATTTCACACTATATATTGATTATATTTTTAAAAGCCGGGCATATCGAAAGTTCCAATGTGAGGAAAGCGTTTATTTTCTTGGCAAAGCTACTACCATATTTTTTGCTTGTTGAAAACTTGACCTGGAACTAGCAGAAAGTCGAGGTGTTGCTAAACCCAACAGCTGCGCCGCCTTTTCTGTTCAGCAGTGTGCACCGAATTGAAGTTGATGCAGTTACTTCAAACAAAGGACCTGACGGATTCCTGTTGCCAACATCTCTAACAACCACTCGTCAAAAGATGCATTTTTTGTATACAAAGTTCCTACCCGTAGTAACAAACGTCAGACGGCCTTATTCAAATAAGGCCTGTGATATGTTGCATACTGTCAAACTCTAGTAAATGGGATAGGGTTGCCAGATCCCTGCTTCAAACAGTTTCAATAAGTTTTATTAAATCTTGTCTATCGAATCCGTGTGAGACACTCGTTGGCTAAATCAGACGTGATGCGACATCCTTCAAATTCGGTGTATGGTGTATTCGGTGTGACTAAGTCGTTTTGTAAAACAAAAGAACCTAAAAGAAAAAAAGAAATGATGTTACGGATAAATTCGATTGCATTTTTTTTAGCAGATATTTACCCTGTTCAAGTAAACTGTTGATTTTTGAGAAAACGGGAATGACCAGGTGAGTTGTTCTTTGAAGATCACAAATGTATCCATGTCGTTGTGATAGATGTTCTGTATTCCTCAGTGATTGGAGTTACGCTCTACAAAAAGAGGGTTTGCTGATTTCATGGAATACTAAAAATCTGTATGCAACAGTGACAGCTTCTTCTAAAACTGGAACGGTTTCCCGGACAACCGTTTCTGTAACGTGGTTATTCGACACCACCTCTATGAAAAGAGTTTCACATAAGAATACGATTTTGTTCGAAGGGTCGTAAGTTGCAACTGGTCGATTATTTTCCGCCTTTTCTTCCACGTTACTTCCGGAATCCATCTCCACTAAATATCCTCCCATCAAAGAAGGTTCTATGCATCCGGAATTGTTGTAGTTATCTATTCCTCTCACATTCTCATTACGGTGTATGTGTATGTATTTCCATCTTGTGAATTTTCAGACTGTTGACGGGGAAAACGATGTTTCTTTCAGGCGTCCAAAAAGATAGCAATTGGGTTGTCCTGATGGCAAATGCAGATTCAAGTCTTTTGTTATTTTCTTGAAATCAGCTTCAATGAAACTTCAGATACCGACGGAACATTCAAATGGCTTTTTAATTGGAATTCTCATATTAAAATAACACTGTCGTAAGAGATTTTTGTAAACCCGAAATGATAGGAAACTTATTCCGTATGTCGGAAATGAACGCACTGTGATTGTCCATTGTTTGTGTAAAATACTCGGCATCTCAAATTTACAATCACAAACAATCGAGGAACTTTTTTTTCACAAACCTGCTGAAGGCGCGTTGACACCACGACTGATGAAAACTATACTCAGATTCGAATGAAGTTACAGTGTTGTTTACTCTTATGGTTCCAGTTCTATAAATTTACATATTTTTCAATGAAGTTTCAAATGATGAAGCTGCAAAATTACAGTCGAGTAAACTTAGTAGTTAGGTATGCGTGAATTATTATTTAATAACTTACAACGCTTTTTTCTCATATCTGCACGTTGTGTGTAGTTTTCATATTTTATTACTGTGTTTGTTCCAGCACCGAGAAAAAAAAATAAAATGTAATCTTTTCTTACGTTCCTCGATTCATGTCACAGATGAATTGCGTTTCGTGTCTAATTATTTCTAAGTGTTCAAGCAGATACAAAATCAAAATGTGACTTCGTATATCACTGTCTAGCAGAAAAACACAGCTCGTTTGTAAATATCGGATGAAAATTTATTACATTTTATCGTAATTCTAAATCTATAACATTTCTAGTTAATTTCATCTAAAACTTTAATCACGTCGGGATTTGCAAATAGGTTACTTGCAATATTGATGAAGTCTCTCTTATAGACTATAATAGTTCATTAAAATGCTTTCTGCGTATGAACTTCTCTTCACAGCGTTTAATTCAAACTATGTTACGCTTAGTTTAAAATAAATAATCAAGTCATAAAACAATATTATTAACCTACAAAGTAACCACGACCCACTGTCTGTCACTGTCACGCATTCCTGAGCCGTTCCTTGTATGCGCTGTTCACTACGGTATCACTATTTTGCATTTCCGGTTAAGATTTGTACTACTCAATGCTTCGCTTTTCCCCTCTCGTTGTCTTTGTTTCCCTCGTTCAACGGATTTCATTGTTGATCTCGGCCATGAACCGCGCCAGCTCGGCACTGGAAAACTCCTCCTCGTCGTACTCCTTGAGGCTGGAATTGCTTATCGTGTTGGTGTCGACCGAGTCGACACTTTCCTTCTTCCGCAACCAGCGGCGTTTATCGGCCTGGTGGTCAGAGCTTGCGCCAGTTCCGGCCGCTGACGTCTTAGTCGGCGAAGTGGACGGTGACTTGCTGAACTGCAGTACCTTTTTGGTACCGCGACGTAACTTCTCGGCAATGGTGGACAGTCGGCCACCTGGGTCCCCGTTCTCCTGGGGCACGCCAGTCGAGGCACGAATGCTACCTCTAGAGCCAAAACTACCGGAATTTCGACAGTTGGGTCTCCCGTTCGATTGCTTCTGCTCAGTAGAGAACGATCGGCCCATGCCGCTGTTGCTGAGGGTCGTCGATTGACTGCTTATGGAAACGCAGTGCAGATCGGATTTCAGACATCGACCTGGTTCACTCCGGAGCAACGATAATTCCGATTCCTGCTGACAGAACTGCAGATCCGAGCTGGGGCGGATTGCCGTGATGGGGGTGCCGTACTGGATGTTGGAGGCCAGCTTGAAGGAGCCTCCGTTGCCGGTAATTCCGTACCGAGACAGGGCACTGTAGGTGTGGGTTTGACCTTCCGAACGTTTGGAATCGACGCGGCAGCAGCCGAGTTTAAGCGTGCGCTGGAAGTAGGAAGGAAAAGTATGGGAATCAGTGAGCGTTGGGTTTCGATTGTTAATTTTCGATAATTATTCGAAACGACAAATTGGATTTTCTAAACAAAGATTGAAACTTTTAGCACTGTTGTATCTACCCTATTCTGAATGTCTTATGTTAACTGCACAGTAAAAAATAATCAATTTTAACGAGCGTGTAAAATTTCCCTTCGTTTAATTTCAAGCCATAGGAGGCGTAAACAACGAAATTGTTTACAATTTTTCATGTGCCATACAACAATGTTTGAAGTCTTTCATACAAGAGGCTAGATTCAGGCGTTATCTGGCTTAAATTTACATGAAATATCCCATTAATCTCGGCCAAATCTAGCATTCCCTTTATGTGCATTAGATAACGCGGAAAATTCAGTGTTTCTTTGTATCTGTGTGTGTGTAATCGATCAAGGTATAGATCAGTGCACGCAGACGTCAGTCGGTTCAGTCCGACAAAAATTTGACACTTTTGGGTGGTTTGTTTTGGTTACTTATTCGCAAGTACGACAACTCTCGGCAACTTTCCAATGGATTCCATAGTTATTAATTTGAGTTTGATTTTCAAACTTAAAAAATTGTTTCGTTAGAATAATGATCCTGCACCAGTAATAAAATTGGTTCACTCTGGGAATCAAAACAGAGAAGATAGTAACCAAAACAAACCACCCAAAAATGTCAAAACGGAATTGAGGTTAGGGCCCGTGCACTGATCTATGAAAAGAGACCATTGGGAGAGTCCGAAATATAGAGT
>JASCZW010021816.1:0-10072 GCA_034211315.2 Aedes japonicus
GGCAAACCTTGATTTCCATATTAAGGGTTGGCAAAAGATTGCTCTCCGTTAATTCTCTTTTAATGATTCTGCTTTGACGCTCGGGCTTAATATAATTTTCAAATAGTCAAAAAGAAACATTGCCATAGTAGATTCGGTCTATGAAACGACTCGACCATTGCTGCAGCCATGATGACAAAATTCAACTTTGGTACCAGAATCTTGTCGTCTAGCGCATCAACCACAACAGCGAACACTTTTGATTCGGATGACTTTCCCTCAGCTTTCTTTATTCATGCTTCCTGACTTTGTCCACAAATCTCCTCAAATGGGGCAACATCTGTAGCGCTCTTCTAGCAACTTGTTAATTTTCCACCCAACGAACTTCGCATAATTTCAGTGGAAAAAACGCATTTACATCATTTTTATATAAAGCTCTCAACAAGTAGGTAATTCTAGTGATCAAAACCATAATCATGCATCAATTGGTCGACATTTTATGTTACCGGAGAAATTAGCGAAATGGGCGAATCTGCTTTTGTAAACAAGCATTTAAATCAACAATTTATCAGTAACTAAAGCTCAATTTCCTAAATTAAGAACACAATCAGATAAAATAAAGCTTCTGGTTAGCCAATTGGGTCTTAATACTTCAAATTGAGCTTCTGCTTGCTAAAAACGTCGATTCAAATGCTTGTTCACAAAAGCAGACCCATCCATTTCGAAAGTTTCTCCGCTTTAAGTCTATTTAACAGGGGTTAAAAAATCACTGCCCTTCGGGTCGCGGCAGATTTCATGTGTGAATGGGCTGCCACATCAACGTTCAAAAGTGCCGAACCAAATGGACAGCTTATAATGATCACTTGAAAATGCGATGGGAAATCATTGCGCTGATATTCCTAAATGTAGGTGGTAAAATGGTTCTTGTCTTCTATTACCAAACATGATGGAATTGACAAGTTGAAACTCATCGGGAATGATCTGTCATAGACAGCCGTCGAACCATTCTGAACGGCCGTTGTGAGAATATAACTTTCTTCTGTTCTCTTCGCTATCCTATGACCGCGAGCAATACCATATGACAACGTGCACAGTAGGGTGATGCAAAATTTGAAATATTTGCTCCCCTAAGCTTAATCGACGCCAATTTGGGTCCTGATAGTCCCCAAAAAAATTTAACACATTTGGTTTTAATTTGGCTTTGCACACGCTATTCAAAGTTTGTATGGGAATTAGTATGAAGAATCTCAAACTTACATTTCCTGATCCCTAACATCTTGATATTATGTCCTTAAACCAAATTTTATAAAGATTCATATAGTGTAAGTTGTCAACTATCAAAATGCCGAAGACACCTGACATGTAAATTTTATACAAAAATAGTTATTCAATAAAACATAAAATACACACTTTAGGTATGATGTTTTATTCTTATTTTTGTTTTCTTATTATTTATATGTTTTTTATATTTTATATTTATATATTTTATGTATTTTATTTGAATTACACGGTGTTCAATAAGTTCGGATACACTTTCAAAATTTGTTAAAAAAATGAAAACATGTTTTTTAATTTTTTGGATTTATGTTATTGAAAGCTATGTTTACAAGGAACGTTTACAACATTTCTCTTGGAATGACCCCCCCTTTGTACTCCTTAACGAGCTTCAAACGTTTCTCGAACGCGTCGCAGGCGGCACGCACGGACTGCATGGGCATTTCGTCCCAGATTTTGAGAATTACCGTCTTGAAATGATCCAAAGTGCTGACCTTGTATTCGTTCAGCTTCGCCATCATATAGGACCAAACAAAAAAGTCGAGAGGATTCAAGTCCGGGGAGCTGGGAGGCCACAAAGTTTTGTCCAGAAAGTCGGTTAAATTGTCCCGACACCAGGCTTGAACCACATTTGCCGTATGGGCTGGTGCACCGTCCTGCTGGAACACGTAGTGCTCATCGCCGTAGAGGCTTCGGAGACTGGGGGCAACAACCTTTTCCAAAACCTCAGTTTTGTAGTACGCCGCGTTGATTTTGACGTTTTTTTCAATAAACACCAAGGGTAGCTTACCACGTTTGCATACTGCCCCCCAAACCATCACCGACGCGGCACTTTGGAACCGAGGGATGTTTATATTGGATTCAGGAATGCTGTCCCTCGATGGCGCCCACACCCGGTCATTTTGCACATCAGTGGCTGCTGCAGAACGAACAGTTTCTCGTCCGAAAAAACAAACTCCTGACCAGCGTGCCGAGAGAGGATCCTCTTAGCTCGATCCAACCGCTTTTTGCTGGTAGCCTCCGAAACGCCATGGACCTTACGTTTTTTGTAAGGCCTGAAACCAAGGTCCTTGGTGAGTATGGTGTGAGCGGTTCCAATGGAAACGTTGAGATCTGCAGCCGTTTTCCGGATTGAGCGGTTCTTTTGCGCCGAATTCGCTCCCTCACGATCTTGATGACCCGTGGCGTCCTCGCTGAACGCGGCCGACCGGATCTCGCACGGTCATTGGTCGAGGACGTCTCCCGGTATCGCCTGATGGTCGTGTAGACAAAGTTCCGCTTGACCCCATGCGATTTCAGCAGCCGGAATATATCGCCGGGTCGCTCACCGTTCAAAAAACGCTTAATTACGAAGTCCCGATACTCTTTCATCGCGCGTAACAAACGAACAACAACTAACAGAATGTCAACACCGCGCACATTCGGTAGCGTATGAATGAAGCTAAAGCTGACACCAATACCAATGCAGAATATGTACATGGCGCATACCTACGCAATGATGAAAACTTGTATTCGAACTTATTGAACACCGTGTATATTATTATATATATTTTATATATTTTATATTTTTTTAAATTAATCATTTATTTGTACAGGCTCAATCGAATCAACTTTACAGAGCCAAATTTTCATGTTTTTCTACATCATTTATCTTAAAACTAATGTTAGGAGGAAAGAGCCGATTACTCGCGGCCGTCTCGAGGTTAATAGGAACTACAAATTACGGATGGGAAAGAGGGAGGGAATTTAAAGTATGGTTTACATAACACATCAAATTTAAATTCTAAATTATTGAAACACTTATAACTATACAATTTATGGTTTTCTTTTGACTTGAACATTTTTTGAAAAAGAAAAAAATAACACACACACATACACAGATTAAAAAAAAAACTTAAAGTAAACATACAGGTTAAACTAACTACAATCTAAAGCTAATGTTAGTCAAAAACACATAAATGAGTTTCATGTACTCCAAATCACGTACAGCCAAAATATCTCGAATTGGCACATTGGGTTGTCTACCTCGAGCCCGAAGGGAATCATATAGCCCCGATCTGACTCCACAATGTTCAGCACATGACCAAACAACGTGATCTGCGTCTTGATAGCCTTGTCCACACTCACAGAGATTGCTGTCGCTCAGCCCAACCCGGTTTAAATGAGCGTTCAAAGAATAATGATTGGACATGAGGCGAGACATGACACGAATGAAGTCTCGACCCACATCCATCCCGCTAAACCAAGATTTCTTCGACACCTTTGGGATGATAGAATGTTGCCATCGCCCCAAATCTCCTTTACTCCATTTATGCTGCCAGCTGACGAGTGACTGTTGACGAAAAATAGTAAAAAATTCGTTGAAGGCGATTTGTCGATCATAAATATCGCCTTCCATAGCGCCCACCTTTGCAAGCGAGTCCGCTTTCTCATTGCCCGGAATTGAGCAATAAGATGGGACCCATACAAAGGTGATGATAAAATAACGCGAAGATAAAGCACTTAGAAGCTCCTGTATTTTCACGAGAAAATACGAGGAGTGCTTTACCGGCTCAATGAGCGAATAGCCTCTATAGAACTGAGACTATCCGTGAAAATGAAGTACTGATCCGGTGTTAGTGAGGCAACAATTTCTAGCGTAAAATGTATTGCCGCTAATTCAGCGACATATACGGAACAAGGAGCTTGAAGTTTACGGTTGGCGCTATAAATTTCATTAAATATTCCAAAGCCTGCTGACTCCTCTATCAAAGATCCGTCAGTGAAAAACGATTTAGTGGAATCAACTTGGCCAAACTTTGCAGCAAATATCACCGGAGCAATCATAGGACGATGATGTTTCGGGATTCCACGAAGCTCCTGCTTCATGGATAAATCAAAATGAACCGAATTGTCGAAATCGGAGAAGCAAACACGGTTGGAAATGTTCGGCGAAGGGCTGACATCCTGTGTTATGTACAAATGGTACAAAGTCATGAAGCGCGTTTGAGGATTCAACTCAAGAAGCTTCTCAAAATTTTCGATCACCTGGGGGTTCATAACTTCACACCTGGTGAGGAGCCGGAGAGATAATTCTGAAAACCGATCCGAGAGTGGCAACATGCCAGCCAGCACTTCAAGACTCATGGTGTGAGTCGAGTGCATGCAACCTAACGCGATACGAAGACACCGATACTGAATACGTTCCAGTTTGATGATGTGCGACCGAGCCGCTGACTGAAAACAAAAACTACCGTATTCCATAACCGACAAAATCGTTGTCCGGTACAACGTTAGAAGATCTTGTGGATGAGCTCCCCACCAGGTCCCGGTAATTGTGCAGAGAAAGTTGATCCTTGGCTGGCACTTTCGCTTCACATACTCAATATGGGATCTCCAGGTGCACTTTGAATCGAACCAGACCCCAAGATATTTAAAGGACATAGAGTGACTTATCGGCTTACCCCAAATTTGAAGCTTTGGTTGTGCAGGGTTATGCTTCCTTGAAAAACTACCAACTCAGTTTTCTCCGTAGAGAATTCGATACCTAGCTCTAGAGCCCAAGTAGACAAATTGTCCAAGGTATCCTGTAAGGGTCCTTGCAGATCGATCCCATTGGATCCCGTGACAGACACTACGCCGTCATCTGCAAGTTGTCTCAGCGTACAGTTGTCACTTAGACAACCGTCAATGTCTTTGACATAAAAATTATATAAAAGGGGGCTTAAACATGATCCCTGGGGGAGACCCATGTAGCTAAATCGTGAAGCTGTAGAGGTTCCATGAGAAAAGCTCATATGTTTCTCTGACAGCAAATTGTACAAAAAATTATTCATTAATGGTGAAAAGCCACAAGCGTGGAGTTTATCTGAAAGAACTTCAACAGATACTGAATCAAAAGCCCCCTTTATGTCCAAGAATACAGAAGCCATTTGCTCTTTTTTAGCAAAAGCTAACTGAATATCTGTGGAAAGCAACGCGAGACAGTCGTTCGTTCCCTTACCCCTACGGAAACCATATTGAGTATCTGAAAGCAGGTTGTTCGTCTCAACCCATTTGTCCAGACGGAAAAGGATCATTTTCTCCAACAACTTTCGAATACAGGATAACATCGCGATGGGTCGATAGGAGTTGTGGTCGGACGCGGGTTTACCAGGTTTTGAATGGCAATAACTCTCACCCGTCTCCAATCATCCGGTACAATGTTGAGTTCCAAAACTGATTAAACAAGTTCAACATGCGCCTCTTCGCGACGTCTGGGAGGTTCTTAAGCAAGTTGAACTTGATCCTATCAGCCCCTGGAGCCGTATTGCCACACGAAAGGAGTGCGAGAGAGAACTCTACCATTGAAAAGGGTTGGCTAATCTCATCTATCGAGTTCGTGTTTTCGCGAGGAATGATCCGTGCCGGCACAGAATCTGGACAAACTTTTCGCGCGAACTTGAGGATCCATTGGTCTGAGTACTCTTCGCTCTCGTTGTTCGTAGTTCGGTTACGCAACCTTCGCGCCGTGTTCCAAAGAGTACTCATCGACGTTTCGCGCGACAGCCCGTTCACGAATGTTCGCCAGTAACCGCGTTTCTTGGCCTTGATGAGGCTCTTAAATTCGCGTTCGAGAGCCGTGTATACTTCGAAGTGCTCAGGTGTTCCACGTCTACGGAAAACTTTAAACGCGTCGGACTTTTTACGGTAAACCTCGGTGCATTGCTGATCCCACCATGGAGAAGGAGGTTTCCTGCGAGATGACGTCCCTGGAACTGGTCGAGTTTGAGCTTGAAGCGCGCTGTCTAAGATCAGGTTGGAGAGGAAGTTATACTCTTCCAGCGGTGAAAGCCTTTCTACCGTCGTTACGGCTTCATCTACTGCTGTCCTAAACTTTGTCCAATCGATGTGACTGGTAAGATCATACGTGACGTTAACAGATTTCGACGGATTGAACCCGGTGGCAACCGAAATTTTTATGGGCAAGTGATCACTACCGTGGGGATCTTGAATCACATTCCATGTGCAATCCAACGATAATGAATTCGAACAAAGTGTGAGGTCTAATCTACTGCCAACTGAGGATGTACCAGCCAAACGTGTTACTTCTCCATTGTTAAGAACTGTCATATTGAAGTTGTCACAGAGGTCATATATCAGGGAAGACCGGTTGTCATCGTACAGTTCTCCCCAGCCTGTACCGTGAGAATTAAAATCTCCCATGACCAACCGCGGAGCAGGAAGAACCGAACAAACATCTGAGAGTTGTTTTCGGTTAATGGAGGCTCTTGGAGGAATATAAACGGAAGCAATGCAAAGGCTTTTATTTTTAATAACAGCCTGACATGCGACAACTTCAATACCTGGAATAGGAGGAAAAGTCACTCTATAGAAGGAGTAGCACTTTTTGATCCCCAAAAGTACTCCCCCTCCACGTGAATCCTCACGATCTAGACGAATAATATTGAAATCATGAATCGGAAGATTGATTTCGGAAGAGAGCCATGTTTCACAAAGAGCGAATGCATCACAACCGGTAGTGTGAGCTAAAAATTTAAAAGATTCCAATTTAGGAATCAAACTTCGACAATTCCACTGTAGAACAGTGATCAAATCCCCGACCTCATTTGGAAAATTATCCATCGAAGGAAATGATAGCTGCAAGGATGGGCCACTTTAATGTTAATTTCTGCAAAAAGTTTTCACAGTGGGAAGCATTGCCATAACAATGCTTTTGAGAGGGTCAGAAATTTCGAGGTACTTAAAGATACCTTCGGCAATGTCATCAAATGAGAACAGCCCACTAGAGGAGGGGGCTTTTGTTCTTAAAATTGGGGCTTCAGGGGTTTTGGATGTCCCCGGGAGAGATGGAAAGTCCTGGGTGTAGTTAGTACTACGAAAACCAGGTGGATTAGGATTTTCCTTTTTTCCACCTTTTCCTTGAATTGGGCAAGCTGGTCTCGGGCTTCTTTTCAGCAACTTTCCGTGGGCGGACGCGTCTCCGCTTCCTTGAAGCACCTTCCGGAAAGGTGAACGATGTTCCCTCTTCAGCCGAATCAAAGTCAGACTCGTCATCTGACAGAGGAGCAAAGGGATTTGTATTGGCATCGGGTGATGGTGAGGCTTTTTTACCATTTCAGCAAATGATTGCCTGGAACGCTGTTTCAGCGAGCGTTCTAATTTTTCCCGCGTTGTTTGTACGCCGGGCACGATGAGAGAGCATGAGGAGGAGTTCCTTTACAAAAAGCGCATTTAGGTGTGCTGTCTGCGTACCGCCATCCTCATGCTTCTCCCCGCAGTTGGAGCAGCGCGCCTTATTGCCGCAATGGGAGGTCGTATGTCCCATCTGCTTGCACTTTTCGCAGATCATGACCCGAGGTACAAACAATCGCACAGGTAGCCGAAGTTTTCCCAACTCGACGTATTGGGGAGGGCTGAGCCAGAGAAGGTCACGCGAAACGAGTCTGACGGTGTAAACTTTTTTCGCCCTTGTTGGTCGACACTGTGCCAAGTTGGCGCACATCAAGTATCTTTACTGGGGGAAGCAGAGGGTTCTTAAATCGACCAACCCCCGCTTCAGCAGGATCTCAGGGGTCAGACTCGTTTCGGAGACCACACCTTCAATTTCAATACCCCGAGCTGGGATATACACTCTATATTCTAGAGTAAAGAGCTGGGAGACAGCAATCTCATTAGCTTGCTTGAGATTGGACACAACGACCCGAAGTTTATTGGGTCTGACTTTAATTATCTCGGTCACGGCCGAGAATCGCTTCGTCAGATCATCAGAAATCTGACAAACATTTAGAGGTTTCGATTTGGGCTGAAAATAAACAACCCATGGCCCAGTTGAACTATCTGGATAAGCACGTGATCTGGTAACTCTATGAGCTACCTCATCATTTCGTGCCATAGATGATTCATCTTGCGATAAATCATCCATGGCTCGCTTGTGGGAGCTTATCACGCTCAACCACTAACGTAATTATCTACAATCAATCACAGATAAACAAACTAAACCTAAAAAAAAACTAAAACTAAGTTCACTCTCACACACACTATCAATCACTCTCCACACTCACACACACACTACGATGAAAATGACTCAACTTATCTTATATACTACTAAAAAAACTTATCTTATAAGTATCACGAATCTACTGCAGCTGGGCGACGAATGTGTGCTGCTGCTGCCGAGTGACGATGAGTGGCCGCGTGTACCGTCTAAGCGATGACGGTGATGTTGCTGATCGGTGGTAGTTGGTGGATGGAAGAATGCACGCTACACACGATGGGCTGCTGGTATGCGTGCCGTATAGATGCGGAACAATATGGCTTCTCGATCGTGGCAATATTGCTAATTACAATCAATGACGTTGTTGCACCATTTATCACACACTGTCCTCTTCTTCAGCAAACCAAGACTGATTTCACTCACGACGATTTCACTGGCGATTTATAAAAACTGATACTGAAGACTGTAAACAACTCGTAAAAAGCTTTCAAAGCAACGGAAAGCGGACTGAACGAACTGTACCGTTCGCTTGTTCACTGGGCAATGATATATTTTATATATATATATATATATATATATATATATATATATATATATATATATATATATATATAATATATATACATATATATATATATATATATATATATATATATATATATATATATATATATATATATATATATATATAAAGTATATATATATTTTATGTACATTACATATTTTTACTTCTTATTATTATATTTGTTGAATAACTATTTTTGTATAAAATTTTCATGTCAGGTATCTTCGGCATTTTGATAGTTGGCAACTTACACTATATGAATCTTTATAAGATTTGGTTTAAGGACATAATATCAAGATGTTAGGGATCTGGAAATGTAAGTTTGAGATTCTTCATACTAATTCCCATACAAACTTTGAATAGCGTGTGCAAAGCCAAATTAAAACCAAATGTGTTAACATTTTTTGGGGACTATCAGGACCCAAATTGGCGTCGATTAAGCTTAGGGGAGCAAATATTTCGAATTTTGCATCAGCCTAGTGCACAGGCTATAGACCAACATAGACCTTTGCCTAAAGTCAGCTCTTCAAAAGCAGAAACAACGAGAGCAATAAGTAAAGAACACACAGAGCAAACAAAGAGCAATAAGTAAAGAAAAATAACCCTAACCCATTTGACTTTTAGCCAAATTTTCTAACACAAGGTAAGCAATAATATGGCCACTACGAAATATACTAAATATACATGACATAATATATAACGGGGAAACGGAGGGACCATCAGGGCACCCAAGTGAAACTATTTGAATAGGGAGCATGAGAATGCTTCCTCTCTATTGATAACATTTCGCGGAACGAAGGTGGCTCATCGACCCCATCTATTCCTGATCAAATCGTTTTTCAGATTATTTCACTGATAAGTTTCCTTGCTACAATAGATGGTAGTATTTCATCATCATCATCATTTAACAGGTGTTGAAAAATGCATAGCTAATTTTTTTAAAAGCATTATTTTTTTAAAACTTGTCTGATGCATTAGGTGTCTTTGTTATTGCTGTAAGGTAACTGACACAATAGGTTTCTGTCGACTGCAGTGCCAAATATTTCTCTATTGCACAAATGGATTGAGACTTAATGATATTTTAAAAATGACAGCAGTATTCCTACCTCTAAAATTTCAGTAATACATACAATAGCTGGATCACCTAAGGAGTTCCAGTCAAGTAAAATAAAAACAAAAGAAAGTCATGTGCGAAACCTCACCTGTTACAGCCGTGTAGCCAGATTTTTTAAGCGGTACGGTTTTAAACAGGCTGAACATGCCAACAAGCAATAAGA
>JASCZW010021817.1:0-10070 GCA_034211315.2 Aedes japonicus
CAGTTTTTGCGCTTATTTTGTCCATGAAATTAATAAGGGAACGTCTATTAATTACATCACGCAAAAATGATTTTCTTAACACCCCCCCCCTCTCCCTCTTGTCACATTCTTTGTATGGACCAATATTTTTTTCGTAAGGATCGTCACGTTTTCCCAAACCCCCTCCCTAAGCCTTAATTAATGGACCTTCCCTTACGAGACAACGTTTTAATATTTACGAATGAACAAGATAGTGTCATTAAGGAGGCAGCCATGGGTGAGGGTCCATCTGATTATAACTAAATAACAAAAATTCTATTTTCAAATAATACTAAATACGTGCCTGGTTTGGTTATTTTACGTTTCCAAATCTGGAAGTGTGTTGCAGTGCCGTTATTCAAAATAACATCGGTAATATTTACATGTGGGGCTTATTTTGTGTAAAAGTTACCTTGGAATGCACGTGACTCTCCAGACATTCTGAGATGGGTTGCTAGATCTGCAGTAGAGCTATGACGTTTTAGCTCCCGGATTAAATCTGCATCCAATGGGCACATAAAGGATTGTTGCAAACAAATTTCTTCCATAAAACCATTGCCGGACAATGTCTTTATCTCTGAGGCATACCATATAGTGTTAAAAATATTTTATGCAAAACCTGGATTTAAAACCTTGAAAAGGTCAAATGTACACCTTTTCCATAGCTCAAACATCAATTTAAACTTCACGTAACATACATATTTCCGGAGCCGGTGGAGTAGTTGTAATCATAACTGCTACCTGGTACTCCAGTGGGTCTGGATTTCATCCCAGTCTAGATCGATGGGATTTTTCTGAGACAAAATCATCACGCCTTCCTTCGGAATTGAAAGTAAAGCTATTGGTCCCGGCTAATAAGTGCGATTTGTAGGGTCCAGGTGGTGGAGTCTTCTTCCTGGCGTCGGTGGTTGTCAGCATGTGAGGAAATAGGCCGATGGAAAATAATCGAAAAAAAAACAAAATCTTCCTCAAAGCTATACTCATTCAACTTTAATGTCACCAACACCTGAAATGCTCGTTTCACAAACAACCTGTTGACACATCTGATAATGTTATCTTATCATGCCAGCACAACTAGTTTTCACGTCACTTACGTGAGCGAACAATATTCAACCCTTCGTAACTGCATTTGCACGATTTCAATCAAAAACTTTTCCTATCCATTCGAAATTAGGCTTAGGCAACTTCTGCCTATATGAGACATCAAGCCGGGCAAAGCCTGAACACATATTTAATTTAGCGTAAATTTCTCCTAAAAATCTACTTCAAGAGGGATCAACGTAATTGAGGCAACAAACAGCCATTTGCTTCCACACTCCTAGGCAATAGTATTTTTCCGTTCGGATGTAAGCTCCAGAACAAGCCAACATACACGAAACCAATTCAGAAAATCTAATGCATATCGTTCGTACGTTCCTGTGGCTTCCCAAAGAACCCGAAAATTGAACCGATAATATTGTGATACCATTACCCCGCATTCTTGATATCGAATTTCATTTTCTCCCTCAGTCGACTGCAGCGAAGCAGAAATGATCCCCCGACCCGATGCGATGAGGGATGGTGAATGGCGGCGAGTTGCAGCGAGCCATGCCCTGACCGAGAATGAAGGACCTTTCGTTCGCCCTCCCCGGGAGATCCGACGGCAACAGCAGCAACCAATATTACACTCTCTGGCCAGAGGCTGGCTGTGCGTGTGTGCGGTATGAATTTTGTTTTTATGGATAATCAATATTTTCCGATATTTTGATGCAAAGACACAGATAGAGCACACAAAACACGAAGGAACGAGCACTAGGATCGAGCAAATGCATCACAGGATCGCCCGGCGTGCAGTCCCGCTAGGAGTGAGTTCATAACAAACAAACAAAGAGCTTTACTCTCCAAGTGCCCTCGGTTCGGCCGGTCATTCACGACGGTGACGGCAGGGTTTCCCAATCAATAAGGAAAAGCAACACAGCTGCGACAGTGTTTTATGTTTCTTTTTGATGCTTTAATGGCCTCCGATGGCCGTTGAATGGTTCACCTTATTAATTAAACAATTGTCATTGTCTTAAGGGGAGGCGGTTTATTACTTATAAAGCAATTCTCTTGATGAAGATGTATCTGATCAAAATTGTGCAATTGGAAGAAAATTAAGCTATAAAACAGTGCTTTGATTAGTGATATTTCCGAGTGAAATTATGTTATTTGAAGGATAATAAGCAGAATGTAGAGTTGCAAGAAAAAGATGAGCAAGCCTGGTTTGCTGGTGATTGAAATTAATATTATTCTGGATATAGCGTGTATAAGCTTTTTTACAGAACAACTACTGGAAAAGTTTATAACTTGTATCCTTAAATTCATTTATCAAATAGATTGGTTGATTAAAATTTTGATTTGTCAGGAAGAAAACTACGCGGTGAATTATCAGATCATCATGGATAAAAATTAAGGTTTTTTTCAATTCATGTGTGGGAAATCAGTTTTGATCCAAATTAAAAGAAATTGATTCAATCACATGAACTCAACATCGTGTACTACTAGACTAACTAGTTGAAGAATTTCTGATCCAGTTATTGGCCTTTTAAGCCCAAGCTATATTTACACTCCTTTTTCTCGAATAAATCTTCCCAAACCATACACTTTTTTTCTGAAACAGATGGATTTCAAATAGTTTTCTTATCTATTTTGATTAGTTGTGGATACACAAATTGTTGAAACTTTGATAAAAGTTCAATATCCCTCTTTCCCTCATAAATGTTGATGTTGCTGCTGGGATGATGGGAAGCATTAATTTATCCCAAATAGAAATGAAAGCACTGTCGAGAGTAAGAACCTCATGCACAATAATCAAGTAACTTATCACGAGTCAACTTAGCCTAGTGAGATCAACCACGGACTCAATAACAGCTCTCCTTGAAAATGCAGGTTCGAATCCCATGTCACGAACAACTTCTCGTGGTAGCGCTTTTTTTTTCAATTTGAACCGATAAAGTAGATCTGTCAGTCGTTCATGCAACCACCAGAGAGACGTTTCTTTTTTATTGGTAACAAATTACTCGTAGCTCTTTGTATTATTTTCGTAGAATGAACGAATTTTCTTTCTTTGTCAACAAATGCTGAGTGCTTGTGACAGTTGCGCGAGTGGCATTAAATACGAAGGTAGATTCTTAAAAAGTACAAATCGGTTTCGTTGCAGAAAACAACGAATATATTTGTTAGTCCTAGCTTCGATTTCGTAGTATAAACGAAATTTAATTCTCAGTGTATGTGGGCCCGCATTGGTACATCGAAGTATGGAAAAATTGCAATTTGGCGGAAGTGCATCTTTTGCATCTCCAAAACAAATGGCGTAAACATTCATTAGATTTACATTTTAAGATTGACTGTATCTGTGTATATAGAAGTCCCGTACATAATTATGCCTAATGTAGTTCTCGACCCTTTTGGATCGGAACATATGTAAGTATGTTGAACATATGTACATTATTCATAAATTGGTGATCCCATCAATACACTGAAAATAAAATTTAGTTTATACTGAAAATCGATCATGTGGCTCATCAATTTATTCGTTCACACTTAAATTTTTCTGCCGATCTCCAACAACTTTTCTTGACATTTGCACGATTGAACTAATAATTTGAAAGTTTTAGGAGATAGTCCCAAAGTTGCTTTTAGGAAAACCTTTTTTGTTCATGTTGTTCCTAGAGGTAGGTATTTTGTCCAAATGGTCCAATGGTATTTTGTCCAAATTATAACTTCGAATTTAAAAACAAATAAGAATAGCGTATTTTGAGGATTTGAACATTGAGATTATATAATGGTTTTTTTCAAGTAATAGCATTTGATCTACCACTGCTTTTTTTTTCATTGATATTTTGATTCCATACCATTTCTTTTCAGCCACTGTTTCTCTAAAACGAACGATTTCCGAGGTACTGTTTTCCTAAAACTGTTGTATCTTGAACACATAAGCCCTTCTCAAAAGTTACTCTTGAGTCCAAACAATATATCCTTATGTAATATGGAATATGTTTGAATGTGAATGTTTGCGAAATTTCGTAGAAATCCAAGCGGCTCGAGTCAAATTTCGACATGGTATGACCAGTTTCGCCAGTTCCGAGTTCTCGGATGACCTAGAATACTTGGAATAACGATAGATCACCCAACAGAGAATGAAAACAAAGTAACGCCTACTAATATAAGGTTTAGGCGCTTGTGAGTGCATCAGAAAAGCCAATGTTTACGGTGGTTGATCTTAAAATCTGTAGAATCATACTCCAAGGAGATTTTGGAGGAACTAGAACAATCGAAGATGAAGAAGTTTGTCTATATTTGAGAGACTTTCAGCCGGTGGCTGGTCTCTTTATAATACTGCTTAGATAAAATGAATTCATATCAGCATCCACCTGCCGTTCTCCTTCATGTTCCACTACTGTAACACCACCTTACAGTTACTGACCAATAGCAGTTCTATTTTGAAGCCGGTTTGCTTTATGCATCCTGTCTAGCTCTTCCAGCGTCTCAAAGGAAACTGTCAGGACGACGTCATCCACAAACCCAACAATCTCGACTCCAATCGGCAGCTACAGCATCAACAGGCCGTTGTACATCCCGTTCCAGCGCGTCGATCTAAAGATAAACCCCCGCTGAGATCATAATCAACCACTGCTTCATGTCTGTATCGTACACTAGAACTCGGTTCTGGAAGTAGCTTCTCAGAATTCTGTACAGATAATCTGGAACCCTCATTCTGCGTATTGCTTTGGCGATGGTTTCTACAGTTCAACGTTAAATTTCCGAGATCCATTTAATCGTACGCCAAAGAGCGGACTTTTGATCTATGACTGCTCTTAGGTTCAGCATACAGACTGTTTGTCAATGCTTTTTGATGCTTTTTTCCAGCCTCTTTCAAAAGTTTTGATGAAATCCGCTGCCTTAAGGGCCTGTTCATAAACCACGTAGACTATTTTTTAAATCTCGTTGGTTCTTTTGAAGCAAGAATACGTCTTTAGTTTATAAACTGAGGCCGTCACGAAAAGTGGTTAGGTATTGAGCGTTGTCGTTTCTTAAAAATAATCAAAATGTTTTCATCAATCAATCGGAAGTTTTTCTACGCATCAATTTCAATTGTAAGAGCCTAAGGGGTTATTTATGACTCCAAAAGGAATATGGCTGTATAAAATTGCATGCTGAATCAAAGAGTACAACGTCTTGGGCAAATTTGTTCTACATCAATTCTTCTATCTAGAAAACATGTAAAACATCCGAGTTTAAGGCATAATTAACTACCTAGAACATTCTCAATATAAAAAAGTTCCAGGAAAAAAAGTAAATGCCTTAATAATAGTGTATGGCTCTATGTGTTATTAAATACTCGTTGATAAATGTTCAATACTTTCGTATTTTTCTGGGATATTCTTGGTTATCCAAAATGTACTCGAGTTCATAACTTCTAATCTACAGTTGTAACTTTAGCTTTCTGGGCTTAACAAAGTAACGCTACGTATGCAACCATATTTAAAGAATATTTTGAACGTGAAAAAAGCAATTACGAGATAAACTGAGATCATCGAGGTTATTCAAACTGTCCTTTGTGTTCAGAATATAAGATATACAGTTGTAACCGTAGGTTTTTGAAGTATGCAAAGGGACAATATGTATTGAACAATATTCGATGAATCGTGTGGAAGGTCAACAAACATATTGCGACAAACTGTCTTTAAGTTAAAAACATAAGATCTACAGTTGCCACAGTAGTTTATTGGGCTACATATAGTTACTATATGTATTCAATCTTATCAAATGAATCTTTTAGAAGGTCAAATATCATTATTTCACAGCTTTGTGATCCTCACAGCTTTGTGAACTTGAAATCTACAGTAGTAACAGTAGCTTTTTAGGCTATGCAAAGTAACGTCACGTATTCAAGCATATTCAGTGAATATTTTCGAAAGTAAAATCACACAAAAAGATAATTTTGAGATGATCAGGGTCATCTAAACTGTACTGGCATTCAGAACTTAAGATTTACAGTTGAAACAGTAGTTTTATAACCTTTATAAGGTGACCATATATATTCAAACATTCAGTGCATCTTCTGTAAGGTCACCTGTCATTATCAGAGTATATTGGGATGGTCAAGTTTATAAAAATTAAAAATAATTAAGATGTGCGGAAGTAAGCGCCGGCTATTGGGCTCTTCAAAGCTTAACATATGCAATGCACATTATGAAACGTCCATTAATTTCATGGCAAAACCTTGTTAAATTCAAGTCATTCAAACTGTCCTTCAAAGTTTTGGTATAAAATTGTAACAGTAGCTTTATGGTCTATACAAAGTTAAGTTTGTTTGTTTGGCATTGAACATCCCAAGATTATCTCTTAATGTCTATTGATCTTCCAGGGTATTCATTGAATATGTTTGAATACATATCATAGCATTCTATAGTGGATACAGCTACTGTTACCACTATAAATTTAAAGTTCTAAACTCCTGGTCGGTTTGCATGAGCTAGCATGTCTTAGTAAAATATTTCCTGCTTTTTTTTCTAGTTTCTATGTTAGTGAGCAGCAACTCAATCCGAAAACACAAAGTTGCTTGTATTAAAACGCCTGCGAAAAATGAAGCCGCAAAGGGTTAATTCGAAGGTAAGGCAAGCGCAATTAAAATGGCTTACATTTAGTTGCGTAGTCCTACCTTATCTTTTCGAACAACTCAATGTAGTTGTACGTAGTGATGTCCTTATCCTCAGTGTGGTAGAGAGAGATTTTAATTTTTCAACACACTCTTCCTACTTCAACGAGAAGAGCTTTTCTCTTGTTTTATATAACCCCGTGTTTGCATACGGGTAGCGCATGCGAGTGGAGAAAAATGGTTTTTATTCACACTACGCTCCATAAAAAATACTAGACTCGATAGAAACTCGAATAAAGCTATGGGAAGAAGAAACACATGCGGTGCGGAGCTCTGTTTGATTTTATTTTTCATTTAATTTCTTGATTATCGAAATGTTCAACCTCGGTCTAGCTCATCTCCCATCGTAGACACTCAAATACCTGTTTTGAGTACTTTTAGAAGCCAATTATTTCTTCGTTGCTCTAATGTTGTCGATTGATGCTGATATTGTAAGCCCCTGCTTTGCATATATAACCGAATCTACGCTAAACTTCCGTATATATAACTAATAAACATTTTGGGTTTTAGCTTCTGGCTGACATTTCTTTTGTACTGACTCTACAGCAGTGATGTCCATATCCTGAGTGTGGTAGAGAGAGATTTTAATTATTCCACATACTCTTCCTACTTCAACGTGAGCTCTTCTCTCTTGTTCATATTCACCCCCGTATTTGCATGCGGGTAGCGCATGTGAGTGGAGAAAAGTGGTTTTTATTCACACTACACTCGATCGCTCTAGAGTGAGAAAAAGAGCTCTCAAATTCACAGAAATGACTGCAGATAAATTCCCTTACACGTGCGCCCCAAGTGAGCTCACTGGCGTGAATTTTCTGCTAATATGCAGCAGTCATTGCTAATTCGCTTTGACGCTCCATAACAAAGGAAGAAACAAAAATGTTTCTTGCGCTTCCTTTTTTCGTACATTCTCTACAACTCCGACGACGATTTTACATTCAATCGCACCAGCGAATCACAGAAAGAGCACTTGCGCGTCCTCGCGCAATTGTACGCGGCAGTGATCGCAGGCAAAAGCACGTGGGTGAAGACAGATGAGAACACGTGAGAGCGGTCGTTTAAAAGAGAGAGTGATTCACTCACTAAAAGCAATCCTATCACAGGCGCACACTTTCACTCTTGCTATTTATCATCGAATCTATCTGTAATAATACAAACTTCACGTGCCAGCGTAACATTAGTGCAAAATGCCGTCTGTGGTTGTACGTTGTAATTTTTTCAGATGAGAATAAAATAGTGTGTCTAAATTCTCAGAATGATAGAATTCGTGCAGCATTGATTCAGAAGATCCCTTCATAAGTCCGAGCGGTTTCAAAATTTCAAAATCACACATCCGTGATGGATTGAGTAGCAACACCCATCGGAAAGTAGATTTTCTTTACTTTTCCAATGGCAATTAATACCTCAAGAATGTTTTGTAAGAATATTTGACGAAAAATGCTCCAACCGTTTCTGAAAGCCGCAATTGGGGTTTCCAATAGAATTCTACCCCTTCACGTTTATCAAAAGTTACGCAAGCCTGGTGCAAAAACAATTTTCCGGAATGTAGCCCTTAAGAATCATGGCCGGTCTCTTCATAAGTCGTAAGCCCATTGGACTTTTATTTAACCCATAATTGAGAAATGTTTCCGAAAATATGGAATGAGATTCGTGGACAAACGATGCATGCTTTACCGAAACAGCTCAAGGCCATCATTAATTTATATTAATTTATTTTCGTCAACAGATAAAAATGTTCATCACAATGACTCTTTAAAAAGTTAAATTACATACGAAAATTAACAAAACTTAACAAAGACATATACGGAAACAACACTTATTAACCCCACGGTATACATTAAAATCAAACACATAATAGCAGCTGTTGAAAACGCGGCCCATGCTTTGCACAGGTTCGTGTTTGCCGTTGTTGGTCCTTGAATGCCGGAACACGAAGAACTGTTGTAAAAGAAGATTTCGTCGTCGAATTTTGATGGTCAAGAGATCCAGTAGAGCGGAACAATCGTTGTTTCTCGTTTCAAGCGTGTACCTCGAAGGATCATGGAGATACACGTTTTCACGTTTTCGGCCGAAGGAGATAGTTGAACATTTGGATACATTTAAGAACATTTTGTTGATTGAGCACCAGTTGTCGAACACTTGCAGTTCCTGATGAAGAAAGTGGGCGTCTTCCGGACATTTTATAACGTAGTACAGCTTCAGGTCATCCGCGAAGGATAATTTCAGGCATTTGAGGACCAAGTTCACGTCGTTAATATATAGCAGGAAAAGAAATGGGCCAAGGTGGCTACCTTGAGGAACGCCGGATGTTACCGGAAAGCTAGATGAGGCGTAATCGGCAATCTTCATGGACATAGTTCTACCAGTCAGGTATGAACGGAGCCAGCTCAACTGTTGATCGTGAACCCCCATATTGCCGTATTTAGAAATGGCAATCTGATGGTTAATTTTATCGAAGGCCGCAGAGAGATCTGTGTAAATGGCGTCTACTTGATGACCGCGTTCCATTTCGCGCATGATGAACGATGTAAATACGGTTAGATTGGTCGCCTTCGAGCGCTTGGGTACAAAACTGTGTTGGTCTGGAGAAATAGTCTGTGAATAGTCATTGACCAGCCTTTGGAGAACAATTAGTTCAAATAGCTTGGATACAGAACTTAGTGCAGCAATCCCACGATAGTTGGCGACGGACCGTTTGCATCCCTTCTTGTGCATTGGGAATACAAATGACTCTTTCCAGCATTCAGGAAACTCGCCGGAAGTTACAGACAAATTGAACACCGTAGCCAAGGGCACAGCAAGCGTGTTTAGGCATCGCTTCAGGACAATTGAAGGAATACCGTCAGGACCGCATCCAGTTGAAGTTTGCATCTGCTTCCCGGCTGAAATCCCCATATCACTATGAATAGTGAAAGCAGAGCCAAATACAGACATGCGGGGAACCAACGTTAGCCGTAGCCGCTTCGAGGCTCTCGGCGTCCAGAATTTCCAGACACTGCTGAACTGCATACGGAACAAGCTGGCGATATCCACGATAGTGTCAGCTTCAAGAGTGCCATCAGTCATAGTAGAGGGTAAGCCGGTTTCAGTTAATGTAACATATGACCGAATTGAACTCTAAATCCTGGCTGTTTTGCTTTAATAGGTTAGTAAGAAATCCCAAAATGATGCAATAAAAAAACACCATTTCAATTGATGACAATGACATTTTTATTTTGCTTCAATTAATTGGGTGAACCCTGTACACTCGATTCGACAATTTTTACCTAACCCTATTACGACTTGTTTCATTCGTTTCAACCAACAGCCTCAGACAAAAACTAGAACAGAACTCAACAATTGACTTGGCTTATCAAAATCCTCAGGACCGTAGATG
>JASCZW010021818.1:0-10082 GCA_034211315.2 Aedes japonicus
TCTCTCACAAGACCAGGTATAATGTTTCTATTTTCGACAGTTTTGTTTAGTGTAACGAAACCTTTCGAGCAGTTCACAATCGTTCCGCCAGACAGCGCTGGTGTGCTAATTATTTTCAAGAATATGCTATATATTGGTATCCTGACCAGATAAAATGTTTCTGTGTTCGACAATGTTGTTCAGTGGAACAAAACCTTAAGAATGATGACCAGTAGTTCAGAATCTTTCCACTATGCAGAGCTTATGGGCTAATTATTTTCAGGAATATTCTATATCTAGGTACCCTGACCAGACAGATTGTTTCTTCGGCAATGCTGTTCATTTGAATGGTGACAATGAGTGAAAAAATGTCACGCTACTTGGCGCTAATGTGCCAATGTACTTCCTCAAGGTGCCATATCTGGGAAGCCTGACCATTTGGAAAGATGTTGTCTTCGCATAAGTTTTTCAGTGTCACAAAACCTTTTTATTGAAGAGCAACAATTCACATTCTTTCCGTAACACGGCACTGGCTTTAAATTGAGTTTCCTGAACTTGGAATTTTGACAATTAAAAACGTTTTTGTCTCCGATAATGTTGTTCACTCGGTCACGACCTTTTCATTGGTTACTATCAGTTCCGAAACTGTCCACAACGCGGCGCTAGTGTGCTTGCAAATTTTTGGTGTATGCTGAATTCGTCTAAAATACAAGGCTTCAGTCTTCAGCAAGGCTGTTCAGTAGGTCAAGACCTTTTGATTTGTAACTAGTAGTTCAAGATATTTGAACTACGTGGCGCTTGGGGAACGTTTATTAATTACGTCACGTAAAAATTGGCTTTTTACACCCCCCCCCCCCTCCTTGTCACGTTTTTTGTATGGACCTTCTTTTTTTTGGATCGTCACGTTTTCCCAAACCCCCCCTCCCCCCTTCCTTCGTGACATAATTAATGGACCTTCCCTTGCGTACAAGTTGTTTTCCTGACTTAGGTATGCCTAGGTGTTCTGTCCATTTGGAATGATTTTGTCATTGAAAATGTTGTTCGGGGAATCAAAACCATTCGATTGATGATCAGCAGTGAGAATTTCCCTCGCACGCTACTAGCTCTAGTATTGAAATTGGAAAACATTTCACAGTGGTTTGTTTACACTTAGAGAACAACTGGTGCAAGTTTGATCAAAGTAGTCGATCGCGTTCAGAAATAACGTCCTGAAACGACGATAACCTGGAAAATCTGGAGTGATCCGGTTCTAAGCTGACTAAAGTGCTGGAGATGTCGAAAACAACAGTTTGTTGAGTGCTCAAAACCTACAAGGAAACCCTAAGTGTGGAATAGAATAAGCGGACTTACGAAAAAACTGACACCAGGGATCGTTAGCTGTACAGAAAGGTGTCGAGGTTTATTAAAGCCAATCCCGGTCTTTCGAACCAAGATGTGGCCAGAAGGTACAACGGCAACTTTCAAACGGTGCGGAACATCCTTGTCAGGGAAGGATACACAAGTCGTACAAAGCCAGTAAACGTCCGAACCGGCACTTGAAGCAGAATTATGTGGCCAAAAAGCATACAAGGCTCTTGTACGATCGGCTGCACTTTGATCGATGACGAAACATTCTATACATCAAACTCGATTTTAAGCAGCTTGCCGGTCAAAAGTTTTACATCGCGACTGGACGTGGGCATGTGCCAGGAAGATTCAAGTTCGTGTTCGCCGAAGGCTATAATTTGAATAGCGATTTGCAGTTGTGGCTTGAAAACGGAACCATCCGTCACATCCTCGACGATGACATCCCGAGTTTAAATCGCAGAATGCCCGAAAAAAAGTATGTATTGCCGTTCATCCGCAAGCATAGGGGCAAAGTGATCTTTTGGCCCGATTTGGCCAGCTGCCACTACTAAGCTAATGAATCCGCCGAATTGCCTGGAATTTCGACCAATCGAAAAACACTGGGCAATTTCAAAGCAGCGACTTCGACGAAGCGGTGGGTCCCTCAAGGACATCCAGCAAATGCGGGCAAACTGGAGAAATGCGCTGATTCAGTGTAGCAACCATTAGGGGACCTTCTAAGCTTATTGAACCACGAATTACAGATCTTTTTTGGCGTACCAATTTATTTTAAATAAACCTCTTTGTTTTCACACGGAAACGATTCCTTCTCGCTTAAATGAATTGTCTAAATATGCTAACATTGGGGTCCTTCAAAACGTTTATCAGTGTGTCACGGCTTTTGATGGATTACGAATAGTTCAGAATTGTTTCGCTAAGCGGCGCTTTTACGTGACAGAATTACCATCATATACTTTATCTTGGGATCGTCACAATATGCACAGCAAATTTATTCTATTCTGCATCAGCATGCTTCTCAATTTTTCTTTCTCTCCGTATGCTATAAATTTTACTCTATTTCCAAATCTTCATACATGTTCCCTTTTTACACTTAACAATATAAACATAATAGAAGAAGAAAAGTGACGGAGATAAAAAGTATATTAACGCTGCGTACTTGGATTTTCCAGTGAAGGAGGTTTCTGTTTGCGGCAAAGCTTTACAAAACGTCCCCAAGGAACACCAAACCATCATAATTAGTTGCAGCAACTGGATTGAGACCTCAGGGAGTCACATTGAAGTAATTTTTACTGGTTTGCAACAAGTGTTCTACTAAGTAACAAGAAAATTCTGAACTTCCTTCCATCAAACTAATGGCGCTGAATTACTGAACAACTTGGTCGAAGACAGGAACCTTCAAAATGAACAAGATAGAAATGTACATTATGTTCAGGAAACTCACTTGTGCACTAGCGCCGCGTAGCGAGAAAAATATGAACTATTAATCATCAAATGACAAGGACCCAGGGTCATGAATGTTCCATTTGACAAGGGTTCCAAAATAGAGCATAATCGGGAAATTTACTCTCAAACTAGCGTACTTCTGCTCATCAATCAAAGCGCTTGAACTGCTGAACAACTATGTTGAAGACTGAATCCATCGATTTTGTCAGGATTTAAAGATAAAGCATTTTTAAGAAACTTACATGCACACTAGAGCCGCGTAGTGAAAAAAATTCTTAACTATAAGACACCAATGAAAAGGCCTTGATCTACTGGACCTGTTTGTCGAAGACAGAAGCCGTCTAAATGGTGAGGATTACGAAGTATACTAAGTTGGAACCAGTTATATCAAACTTGTTACACTATAGACTGTTTCGAGAAATATAAATACACTTTCTTTCTCAAATAAAAAAGACCATACTGTGTTTTTTGATTATGTTATTCCCAAGCATAGTAATTAACAACGTTTTCTTTTCATCTTTTTTTTGGACGTAGAACCCCTGCGTCCACTGAGTTGAACTTTTGTGGTATAACTTTTCATCTTCATTTCAAATTGCTTGATTTTTCGTAGGGTAGGCGAGTTGTCTAACTTTTCCCCTAACACTACTCATGAGCTTCCGCACAGTGCTTTCTCCTACCATTTTCACCACTTTTGGCCAATTTTTCCTAAGTTTTTCACCACTTTCCGCTGGTTTCATGTGTTTTCTCTGTTACGCCTTCGTCAAAGCCCAGAAAGTTTGCATACAGCAAATCTCTGGGCAGTCTGATGGATTCATCTTCTTTGGTACAAATACGACATTGTTTCTTTTGTACCACTCTATAGGATATTTAGAGTAATGGTAGGAAGCAAGATCAGGCCAAAAGAATGAAGGTTTGTTATGGTATTTGATCAAGGGTATCCTTTTTGCAGACTCTTCTTCACGTCGATTTGGCCATTCATTGTGTCTGTCGTAATGAATAGACGAGACATTTTCCCACATCCGCATATGGCCTGCCACACCATTACCTACTTACCGAATTTTTCGGTGTAAATGGCTTTTACTGATCCAGGAAATCTTTTTACCTTCGGCGAGGTATAAAACTGTTATCCCGGCAGAGTTTTATAATCGAGTTTTATGTAGGTTTCATCGTCCATGATAACACAGCTCTCGGTTTCACAGCATGTTGTTTCAGCCTGTTGTTTCAGCCTGTTTGATGCTTCATTTTGGCTTCTTCTGCTTCCGACGAGTGTCCCATTCTTTTCAAATTACAACATAGATCGAGGAAAGTTATGAAAAACTTTAATAGCCATACGATCTGCCAAGGACGCCTCGTAATCATGAATCTAACCGGTTCAATGAGTTCAATCTTAAAGAAGAATTAAGACATTAACTTGTGGTTTAAATATTTTAAGGTAATAACGCAAGATAAGCATATCCGATTTCTCAAGTTAAATTATAAAATTTTGCTAGGATTTGTGTGTTCCGGCTATTTTTGAATGCCGAAGAATTGAGATCTATCAATTTTTGGTTCATGATTTTCAAAGAGGACACATATCTTAAGTTGATAGTTACATGTAATTCATACAAATTGTAATCCTGGGAGCCTTGAAGGAATTGTACTCAGCTTCGAAGTCGGGTCACTAAACCAGCCTTCGGTCGAGATCGGAAGAACCTTCCGATGAGCACCAGGCCCGAACTAAACCCGATGGAAAAACTTGAGATGACCAACATCACCTTCTGTCACTGGCCTAAAATTAATTTCTTGGAAGTCAAACTTTCTACTCTCTCCCAGGGTGTCATTCCCAAAACATTCCACACCTAAACAACCAACTGTCCACATATCCAATATATTTCGAAAAACTTTCCCCCCTCTCAGAACTGGAGCGAAAATACTTAGACCAGTGGTGGTTGATTCCTACCTTTGAAATCCCTAGCTAGGGAAAACTTTGCCCCAGAGATCTGTTTACCAAATGTTAAAAAACTCCGGCGCAGAAAAACAAAACCAAACATCCATATCATAATGAGAACGCAACCGTCGGAGGGAAACCCGCCTCGTATCTGTCGCCACTTTTCCCCAAAGCTATCAATTTCAAGGCCGCCTTCCCTCTGCTGCCATCGAAGAATAACTCACATTATAAACAAATACGATGCCTTCTCCGGTTGGGTTTTTCATTGGAAAATCGTGCCGCTTCATCTCGTTCGGGGAAGAGTATTGGCGTTTTCCGGCTGCCAGCGAAAACAATGTCGAACATTTTCCAGCTTTTCACAAGGGGGCTTCGAGAGATGGACCGACCGGGGGTGTTTACTCTGAGCTGGGATGCTGGAGGAGAAGAAAGCAAAACAGCCTCATAAAGTTTGCCCAGCCTGCCCAACGGGCACCGTTATGTTGTAGTAGTAGATTTTTCTGTTCAGGAAATGTTTCCAGTCAGTTCGGTTTGCTTGTTAGTTTTCTTTTTTTGCTACTCTTAATCTCTGCTATGGGCGTCGGAGTAGGTTTTTAAATTACTAGAACCGAATGACTTTTGTTCCGCTCGATGGAGATTCGTTCCGGATGTTTCGCTCTTGATGGAGAAGTTTGATTCGGGTTGTTAACATCAAATTGGTTCTTGGTGACTTGGCACTGAAAGTTCTTAAACTTCATTTGAAAACATTTTCGAAATATGTAACTTTCAGTTTTATGATTAACCTAATTCCTTTTATGATTGAACCATTTGGATTTTCATGGCACGGCAGGTCCCAAATCACACCAGTCGTAACTCAGCCAGAAATGGAGAGACGGCATATCCGGAGGGAATACGGCCGTTTGCAACTTACTTTTTCACAGCTCAGTGGTAAATTGGAACGGAAGACGCAACGAGAAGCATTAAATTAATTTTGGGAAGGCAAAACTCCAAACATAAATAAGACAATAATGGACCCCGGAGAGGTGAGTTTCGGCGGAGTGTGGTAGGTCAACTTTTGTCATTTCGTCGGAGGCCGGTCGCCATCGGCGGGAGACTTCGGGATTTACCGAATGAATAACATTCCGAGCCGGGGATGTTCTTGATACCAACTCCCACCATCAACATCCGGCATTTTGCGAGGGCATTAAAAAGTCATTGGCAGAACGAGAACGGTGGAAACTTTTCAATTCCAATTACCACAGAAATGGCCCGGCGGAGATTTTCGTACTTTATTTCTCAGGTCGTTTCATGAGGTTATTCCAAACTTGTCAAAGTCATCAGGTACACATACCTTTACTGCGGGGGTCAGTCAGCTTTATCGCAGGTGATGACTCAATTTAATTAAATTAGGAACTTGAGGTTGTAGTAATAAATGCGGTTTTCCCTAGTGCTGGAATGATTTCGATTTGTGGGATGTTCAATAGGTTGTAACTTTTGAGGATGCAAATCATCATAGCCATCAAATCGGGTTAAAACGTATGTCACTTGTGGGTCTCAAATGGCTACATGGAGTTTATGGATTTTATTTAATTAGATCTAATCCAACGCCAACACAACCAATTCTTGAAAGCATTCTGAAAAATTAAGAATATACTTTCATCATTTTTCTAGTCAATTTGAAATATGTTTCACATGATGTACTAGATGCGTTACGTACTTCAAAAAGGCCTGGTCATTGCGCGGCACTAGTACTACAAATAAGCGAAGACATTATCCAATGTTAGGGGCATTACATTAGTCTTAGTTGAACTAATGGCAACGAACTATCTAAACTCCAGCACAATTTGGAGAACCTAGAACATCTTATATGGAGAGAAATTGACCATACTCCATTTGTATAGTATCTTTGAGTCTGCTTGTGTATGCTGCGTTGCTAAGGACAGTAGCCGCGTCATGATTGATCTAGTAGATCATTTGATCTAAACTTCATGATGATTTGAAGAACATAGGATATCTGATATGAAGAAAAATAAATTGCTTTCTATGCACACAGCCTCCGTGAGTCTGTTAGAGTACGCTTCATCCATACGAACTATATTATAGCTGTTGTTGATTCAATAGATTTTATGACTTGAACTCCACATCGAACCTGGAAGTACCTGGAACAACAAATATAAATGAAAATAGGTCGGAAACGATGCGCACTGGTACTACAAATAAGCGAAGACATTATCCAATGTTAGGGACATTACATTTGTCTTGGTTGAACTAATGGTAACGATCTATCAAAACTCCAGAACATTTTGAGGAACGTAGAACATCTTATATGGAGGGAAACATACTATAATCCCTTCGTATAGCTTTATTGAGTCTGCTTGGGTATGCTGCGTTGATAAGGACAGTAGCCCAGTTAAGGTTTATCTAAAACATAATTTGACCTGAACTCCAGTGGAGGGATTTGAACGACTGGTATGAATGGAGATGAATGACAGATAATTATTACACTCTTCTTGAACATTCTTGGACATGTTTCATGTACGTAGGTCCTATGCTCAAATGTCATAGCGACATAGTCCATGATCAACATTCCAGGAGAGTTTGGAGTAATTTCTACTCGAAATTTTCAACTTTTAATTTTCAGTTTCCGATTCACAGATTTCACTTTTGGATTTCAATTTTCAATTTTACTTTTAATTGTATTAGTACATTTCGGAGGATTTAAAATTTAAAGTTTTCATTTGTTTCTTCTAAATTCAAAATTCGAATTGTAATTCAAATTTTGAATTTTGGAATGTATTTTAAATTTTGAATTTAAAAAGAACTTTAAATTAAGGTTCAAATCGAAGTTCAATTTCTAATCTTAAATTTTCTATTTCCGACGCACAGTTTTAGATTTTCAATCGATGGTGATGGTGATTAACTTCATCGATTTGAATCGATATGAACCAACTGTAAGGATGCTGTTGGAACCCCTCACAAGGTGTGGTGGTGGTTAACTTCATTGCGAAATCAAACAATCCTCAAGCTATGCCCAAAAACCGATTCGAATCAATTTAAACTAGCAGTAACAATACTCTTGGTTCAAATCAACAAGTGTGATGGTGGTTTTCTTAACCTTTCAGCACTCGCACCAACTTTTGTAACACGAGCTACTCTGTACAATACATTCCTTCCCGGAATATCTCGCGATGCGTTTCACACAGAATATTACTGTCTTTCGCAAAGTAGCTCAGTAGGCCAAGGCCTTTTCATTGGCGAATAGTTTAGGATTTTCTCACTACGCGGCGCTGGTGTGCTAATTATTTTCAGGAATATGCTTTATCTTGGTACCCTGACCAGATAGATTGTTTCTGCCTTCGACAATGTTGTTCACTGGAACAAAACCTTAAGAATGATGATATATTCTTTGTTTTCACACGGAAATAATTCCCTCTCGCTCAAGTGAAAAGTGAATCCTAATATGCTGTATCATTAGATCTTGCCTATATGCACAGAATATTTATTCTATTCTGCCACAGCATACTCTTAAATCGTCCTCCCTTTCCTTATGCTGTAAATTTTACTCTATGTTCATAACTTCATATCTTTATATCATCCCACCTAGGTGTATATTAAAAAGTTGCATTTGAATATCATATTCTAAAACTGAATAATTTCTTGAAATTTAAGGTTTAAAAGTCCTAAAATTTTAAGCATCTAAATTTGTTAGTATGTATTTTTTCATATTAAATTTTCAATAGTAATTTACACTCGAAATTTTGGACTTTCATTTTATTTCGTTTCCGATTAACAGTTTTCACTTTTGGATTTTCAATTTACAATTTTAGTTTTAATTGAATTCGAACATTTCGGAGAGTTTAAAATTTAAAATTTTTAATTTCCACTTTTGAATTCCAAATTCGCATTCCAAATTGTAATTAAAATTTTGAATTTTGGATTGTATTTTAAATTTTGAACTTAAAAATGAACTTTAAATTAAGATTGAAATCTTATTTAAAATTCTAATTTGAAATTTTCAAGTCCAGTTGCACAGTTTTAAAATTTAAATTTTCAATTAACAGATTTAACTTTTCATTATTTTCTTTTTCATCTGGATGTAGAGCATAAATTATAATTTTTCTTTTGTTTAATTTTCAATTTTTTATATTTTATTCCGTATGAATAACCATTTGAATTTTGAGGCATAAAAAAAAAATTTTAGCATTAGACGTGGCTGGGTAGCTCAGTGGTTACCCGTTCTGCTTACTGAGCAGATGGTCGGGAGTTCAATCCCAGGCCCGTCCCCTTCCTTGCTATTTGTCACTTGCCTCTTTCTATCACCACTAGATTTAAAATACAAAGCAGTCTACTGCGCTTTCATTGATCGCATCACTTACCACAGTGAATCCATGATCTAAAAATAACCTGCCTCACTAACACAACTATCCTTCCCATGGCAATTGTAGAGATACAGTGGTGATCACGGTCTCTAATAACAACGATTGTCAAACTAATCATCCTTCCCCCCTCCCCAAAGACCGTGAGGACGTGTTGCACGGTCTTTAAAAAAAAAAAAAAAAAATAAAAAAAAAATTTTAGCATTCTCAGTTTTGAATTCAAATGATAAATTCTCCTTGAATTTTGAAATTTATATTTTATTTTTGAGCTGAGAGTATCCCATTTTCAAACTAAGATTGAAATTGACTTTGACTATTTTAAGATCAATTTTCAGTTTCCGATGTTTAGGTTTTGCAATTCAGTTTACAATTTTAAATTTAAATGGAATTTGAATTTGAAGCACGTCGAACATGAATTATAAAAGTTTATTTCATTCAAAATTTTAATTTTTCCACTTTCAATTACCGATTAATAAACATTAACAAGCATTTCAAAGAACCTCATGTTTAAGAGTTATGAACTTTAATATTGCTGTTCAAATGTTGAGGAAAGGATTTTATTTTATTTTATTTTAATTTATTTCATTTCGATTTTCAATTTTCAACGTTTAGTTTAAAATGAATTAACACTAAGACTTACAGCATTGAAAAAAAAATAGTTTTAAATTTGAGTGAAGCAGTTCAAATTTGGAGTAACTGGTTGAATTTTAAATTTTGTCCACTACAAAATGAAACTTAAATTAAGAATGAAATCTTATTTAAAATTTCCTATCCACAGTTCTAAATTTGAAATTTTCAGCTTACCCTTCTCTTTTTTTAATTTTCATTTTTGTTGCTATTTGAATTGAAGCATATGTAAGAAAATTAATTCCATTTAAATTTTCAATTTTTATTCAAAATGGATTAACATTTGTTGTTGGATTATTTGGGATAATTTTAAATTATATGTTTTCAATTTTCAAATATGATTATGAATTTTGATTTTTGAATTCGAACTTTGAATTTTAAATTCTAAAATGTGAATATTCTACTTT
>JASCZW010021819.1:0-10066 GCA_034211315.2 Aedes japonicus
AGCAAGCGGCCTTCCATTTAATGGCGCTGCGTCTTTTAATAAATATTCATTTTACAAATGAACAAGCTAGTGTTATTTTGGAAGCGGCCTTTGGTGAGATCATTCTGATTGTAATATTATAAAAATCCTATTTTCAAATATTATTAACTGCGTGCCTGGTTATTGGAAATTTTAACTTTTTCAAATCTGGGAGTGTGTCGTGGAACCCTTATCCAAATGATCGGTAATGTTTATATGGGGTGTTTACTGTAGGTGAAATTAACTGGATTTGCAATAGGCCTATCACTTTCTAACTCCCGGATTAAAGCTGCTTTCAATGGTCATATAACGGATTGTTGCAAACAGACTTCTTGCATAATATGATTGCGGGCCAATGGGTGTTAGATTGTACAAACACAACCTCTCCCCCACCCACACACATACATACGCGCGTTTTCAGATTTGAGTTTTCCCAAATTTTTGAAGACTGACCTGAGACAAGAGACAAAGCGAAAAGCCAAAAATAGTAGAAGTTAGTTCATCAATACTAGAGTAATTCCATCAGATCCCACAACTTTCGTGGCGTCCACATTTTGTAAACATAACAAACAGGTTACAGATATCACTGGAATTTCTAGCGGTATTGTCATCAAGATGGATTTAGGAAGGAAAATTGTTTGATTTCAATTTACATCTTACATATTTGACAAAATTAATGCCATGATTTGATTTCGCTCTCGTTTCTGATATTATACTGTTCCAATTCGGAATGGATTCCTAAATTAAGCTGATCACAAATTAACAAATATGTATGCAGATTCTCATTCGTGTTGTACTTTTTGTAAACTCTATGAGCCGTCTGCTTTCGGTTTTTGAAATTAACAATATTTCTGTTGAACCACACTTGATATGTAGAGCTACAGTGAACGATACATAATGGGTAAACCTTCGCAAATTGCTTTATTTGTTTGGCAATATTGAAGCTGTGTGGAGCAGCAATGAGCTATTATTTGATTGGCAGCTTTCGAGTAAGCATTGGCCAGGTAGCTGATTGCTCAGCAACCCGTTGGCTGACCAACCGTTGCTAGGCAGCCATTGGTTATGCAGTCGTGTGCCAGGCCGTCGGTTGACCAAGCCAGTCCTATGTCCTAAGGTTACGGTACAAAGGGTTCACAATATTCGTAACAGAATATACTACCTCACATCCAGATTCGTCGCAATCCAAGATTTAGTCACAATGGTAGACCTAAGCCTCCTACTCGTGGTTTCAAAGAAATAAATCTCACTAAATATTAGGCCTTTCTACTGCATCACAGTTTCACAGATCGCAGTTTTTTGTTGCTTTCTTGCTGAGATTAGCGCTACTAATGTCGCGAAGCGCTATTAGATGACATAGGATTCTGAGGCGTTTCAACAACATCAGTTTTCCTTGATTGTTGTTGCAGCCTTGCGGCAACAATCTAACTGGCACCGCTGAGAAAACCGGTAAGCACATGCTTCGCTTCACACCTGCTAAGGGTAGTGGAACCAATACTCTCAACTCCAAAGCTCAGCAAAACTCATAACACTATAATGGATAATGCCAAGCGAACATATGCGGATGGCACGCGGAGCGGATGGATAAAGAGAGTGTTCTGACCAACTGAATGGCATCATAACAACAACTGAAACTCGTCTCCTATCCAACAGGTATTGCTCCGCTCACTGAAACAGGTTCAGCGCGAGCAAACGCCTCTCCTCGGTGTGTCGGCCTAGCGAAACTTGCCCGTTTCGGCAGTTTACCATCATCCGTCGCGGCATTCGTTTGTTTCTCTACAGGTCGGTTACTACGCAGTCGTTGTGTGATCCTGGTTCGTTTCCCTGACGACCCGCTTGATTCGCGCCGTATAAACACCAAAATATCGTTGATTCCTCCTCAGTGGGTAGTGATTTATTGCAAATCGAAGTTGATTAAATCCAGTGGCACCCTGCCAAATGTGAGTCTTTTGGTACATAGTTAATTAATTCGGTTGGCTCATGAAGAAATCTGAACCCGCAGCAGAGTAGGCTGTTTATTTCATGGCGTGTGTTTTGTGATCGGAGCAGACTGCACATTTTGTAAAATTATAGTTCAAACGTGGGTGTGTAAACAAAGTTATTCTAATCTTCTGCAGCAGGTTATAACGTGAAACTTATTTTCTTGGAAGGGAAAGTCCAACCGTGTGAACTGATGACCGTAACAAATTGTGTAACCTAATCTAAGGTCGAGCGCAAGTGGAGTTTTACGGCATATTAGCATAAACTTGAGCTCCGGCAGAGATACAAACACTTGGCGCACATTTATTCAGCTGTTGCTTGGCTGTTCCGACCGAGTGGACCGTACACAATTTTCGGGGCGGATAAAGTACAGCAAGAAGCCCCGAGTGGACGCATCGAAACAACAACAGCAACGTTTGAGTCAGCAGTTGGCTCCCGCTAGTCGCCGGAAAGTGAAGCATGGACGGTGCGGTTCATCTTCTTGTGGAGCCTTGTTTTTAGAATGTTTTTTTTAAGACTTCACCATTTGTAGTAGCAGCAGGTATGCGAGTTTTGGCTCTGGTATGGCAGACATCAAGTCTGAATCGATCAAAAAGTGTCTATGTAGAAAAGTTGGGGCAGTGCCAATATTTGCTATGAGCGATATTTCTATTTTCCAACCCACCATATTTTGTTGATCAATTCACATCTTGGTATGACGTGCGCGCTTGCAAGATTTATCAAATAGGGTTGAGCGACACTTAGTCGAACTTAGTTTTACTTTGTCGTTTTATCAGAAAAATGCTTTTCTAGGGTAACTGCGTATGTTCTGGCTTTTGATACGTAAGGCGAAAATGGATGCCAGAAAGCCTGTCCACGATAAATTTCGGACACAAAATTACACATAATTCAACAAAACAGACTGTTCATTTTACAATAATATCTACATTAGAAACAGTTGATCAAGATGTTAACCCTTCTTTCTGTAAAATTCTCGAACTTTCTGTAGTACACCTGCCATCAGGTTCCGTACTGTATCCTTTCGCCCGTCGTGACAGGCATCGGTACCATTTGCTTTCTTCTTAGTTTCGAAGAGTTTCCACTTAACTAGAGCCCAGCACTTCTTTATTGGGTGAAGTTCTGGACAGTTTTGTAAATTAACTGTTTTTGGGACGTATTTGACATCTTGTACCATACCATTCCAGGACAGATTTCGCATAGTGACAAGAAGCCAAACCAGGCCAATCAAAGCTGGAGAGTCGTGGTCTCTAATAAACGGCAGCAAATGCTTTTGCAGACATTTTTACTCATACACATTCTTGCTGATAGCGCATTTCCTTTTCTTGATTCGACGCCATTTTACTCAATGTAATGAGAATGTTAACATGTTGTACCACGAAATAAAGTGGAGAGTTTCAGCTGTCATATAAGCGAAACGTTTTGGCGATCCGTGAAATAATTCAAAATCTATACCGAATGAAAAGTGTCCGAAATTTAACGTTGGCAGGCCTTACGACTAAGTATCGCGCCACCCTACATAGTTTTCGATTGTATTGCAATTGTAATATTTACTTCATTGCTAACCTGTTACTTTACTAGCAACGTGCTAAGTGGATGATGATGGGTGTACATCGTAACTTTATATTTCAATGTACAGGACCGACCAGAAACGCTCCGTTTTGTTATGCAGTTTCCCTATTTTTCTAACAAGAGTTGCTATAGGTAAGGTCTGTATCCGCAATAGTCCGGACACCTCAAAACATGAATAAAACATAAATTACGCATTATATTTCCGTCGTAGTTGTTTATTTCAGATTCATGGGATGTGTTTTAACAATTCGTGAAGACAAAACATAGTTATTCGGTATTTGCATAAAATTTTAGAACTTTGCGCTTAACTCCGTCCATTAGGGATTGTACAGACTCTTCAGAAATCGTAGAAGCCGTCTTTGCCTAAATTTGCTGTGTTTGACACTTTGCCCAAAGTGTTTGATGTCTTTGATTCCTTGCTTCTTTCCAGAAAGCTTCCGCTTCATCAGAGCCCAATATCTCTCGATTGGTCGTAGCTCTGGGCAATTTGGCGGTACCACTCCATCACAGTTTTAGCATAGTGGCATGATGCCAAATCGGGCCAAAATAAAGGTTTTTCTTTGTGACTTTTGATGAAGGGTAGCAATCGCTTCTGCAGACACTCTTTCTGATAGATCTTCTTGTTGATTGCGCCTGTAGTGACGAAAGATATACTCTTTTTGACACACGTGCAAATTGCTTGCCACACAAGGTAGTTTTTGGGAAGTTTCGATGCCTTCTTCGTTCTGAAATGCTCAGCTGTAGCCTTTCTGGCCATAGCAGAATAAAAAGCCAGCCCTGGAAGCTGCTTGAAATCCTCCAGGACATAAGTTTCATCGTCCATAACAACGCATGAAAACTTCGTCAAATATTCGTAGTACAAACGTCGAGCCCGTGATTTTGCTGCCAAGTTCTGTTTGTCGTTGCGATTTGGAACTGTTTTTACTTTATACGACTTTATACGACATCCCTATTTTACGAGCCACCGTTCGAATGCCACCCCAGTGGCACTTAGCGGTACATACTCAGCTTCGCTCGAGGACATTGAAACTGTTGATCCGTAAACCTTGGACAGGAAGCCCCTCACATCCTTGCGATCTTCTGTATCGGATGCCCAGTCGGAGTCGACAATCCCTACGACTGTCCTGGGGTCTTCATTTCTCTTGAAGTGGAGCCCCATGGTAGTTGTTTGCCGTTGGTGACTGCTGGAACCTTCCCATGTAGCCAACAGGATAGTACAGGTCAGGTCGCACGCACAGCATTTGGTACATTAAACTGCCGGTATGGCTGCGACTTCCTTCACAAGTCAGCTGCAGACCTTTTCGAATCGAACACCACATATACTTGGGCGCATTCGATCCTATAGTAAAGGGTGCATCACAGAAAAAAACGCTGTAGAAAATTACCTAGTTGACCGATCTTCTTCAAACTTTCAGGTAATAAAATATATCCCATTAGTAAGCTTTTGGCATATTTATTTCATTCATCTTCAATACCATAACCGTACTGTCGCACCTACGCCTAACTCCACTCATCAGGTTTTGTACAACATCTGGCAGGAGCTTCTTCTGTACTGAATCCCACTTGTTCTTCATGTCGTCCTCAGATTTGTCCTCCTTGGGATGCTTCATAATAGCCCAGTATTTTTCGATGGGCCTTAGTTCCAGTGCGTTGGGAGATCGAGGGAGGGCCATGTCCTTGGGTAAGAAAGTGACCCCGTCTGCTTCGTACCACTCCAGGACAACATTTGAATAGTGACACGAAGCTAGATCTGTCCAGAAGACCGTAGGGCACTCGTGTTGCTTCAACTGAAGAAGCAGACGCTTCTGTAGACACTCCTTGATGTAGATCTCCCCGTTCACAGTCCCGGTAGTCTCCAACGGCGCACTTCGTTTGGCACATGGGCAGATTGCGTATCAAATCTTGTATTTCTTGGCAAACTTTGAAAGTTTCGGCTTCCTTACTTTCTCCGGAACATCAAACTTGTGCTGGGTGGTGAAGAACAGTAGCTCCGTAAGCTGCCGGAAGTCCGCGTTGATGTAAGTCTCATCATCCATGATGAGACAATGAGGCTTCGATAGCATATGGGTGTACAGTATCCGGGCCCGTGACTTCCCACCGTATTTTGTCGTTCGTCACGATTTAGATCATTCTGCACTTTGTACGTATGCTGTCCTTCAGGGTCCTTGGCTCTCTGAACGAAAGCCTTGGACAGATTGAACATTTTGGCCACAACCCTGACCGAAGCATTGGGGTTCTGCTCAAATGCTTTCACGAAACGCTTGTGAGCCTGATCACTACTAGAACATCTATTCTGACCGTATTTCTCCTTCCAGTCGATATTCAGAGTTTCGAAGTAACGTTTAATCACACGACTCACCGTTGACTGCACGATTCCGATTTGTTTTCCGTTGTCCCAATGATAGAGTTGTAAATTTTCCAGGCCCTTTGCAAAATCAATTCGCGACGTTGCTTTTCGGGTGACGCCATGTTTTCCAATTCTCAAAAAACTGACGGCGACGAAAATACAACAACAAAAACACTCTAAACTACCAAAATTTTCAAGAGAAAATACCCAATAGTTAATTTTCTACAGCGTTTTTTCCATGATGCAATTTTATGTGGGATACCTTTTACTGCATGTATATTACAGTATTTAGTGGCTGAAGTCGTATCTGTCGTCGAATAAAACATTTGTGAAACACAGTTCATATTGATGACGTGCGTGAACTGAATGCATTATATTGCATTGTTCACAGTGTACTGTAATATAGTGTGCAGATATGAGCTCTAGATCTCGCTGTTCACATTGCTCGCTTGAAAAGGGTCAAGAAACGGTTTACTACGGAACGTAGTCTACCATGAAATAATCATAATAACTTACCCTCTTATGAATTTCGATGCGCTTTTCCCTACGGGGGAGGGCCGTTTGGCACAAGGATGTTTGGTCAAATGGATGTTTGGCCGAATGGACGTTTGATCGAATGAACGTTTAGCCGAAAATTGTCTATCAGCATACATGTATTGCTAAGAAAAGGAAATCAGAATCCACAAAAATATTATCAAACGCATTAGATCTAAAAAAAAGGAAATAAGAAACCAAAATAATATTTTCGAACGTATTAGGTAGCATCGCGATATAATGAAATATTCTAGACGTTTGACACTTTGAGTTTATCAATATGTGTACGCATTTGCAGTAATTAGCATTCTGATTAAGTTTCAACTATATCGATTCGCTAAAAACCGAAATGTTTGTGTTCAACCATGGTTTTCGGCCTTTACATGAGAAGTATGAATTTCTTATATCAGCCTACACAGCCAAATGTCCACAACAAAATATACTAAATATAACATAACATTAAATAACATGTAATGGGGAAAGGGAGGGACCACCAGGGCACCCAAGTGAAACGATTTGGATAGGGAGCATGGGACTGCCTCCTCTCTATTGTTAACATTTTGCGGAACGAGGGCGGGTTCTTCGACCCCATCTATTGGGTTTATTCTGTCAATTGAGGGCTCGATTCTAATGCTGTGAGTGTGAACTTGATTTTGAAAGGAGATTCTCTTCCCTATATTCGCGGTTTTCGCATAAGTGTCTTTGCTTACGGGACCGCCCAAACGTTTTTGGCCCTTCATACAGTAGCTTGATGATCACAAACAACAATAGAATCCTAATCAAATAGTTTTTCAGATTATTCCACTGCTATGGAATGTTACCTTGTTACAATAGATGGTAGCATTACATCATCATTATCATCATTACATGAGAAGTATGAATATGTTTTGAAGAAATCTTAGACTAGGTGGAAATATGTATTATCGCGATGTATTATCTCTAAAAAAAAAGTGAAAGGGAAAATGTATTATGTTAAAAAGCTAGACGGAATGGGTCATTATTTTTAATAATATTGAAGAAATATGCAGTTCTTTCGAAAGCTACCTTCTTTTGACTCTTTGCACATGTGCCTTCTATGATGATACATATTCCTCTATCCGAAAGCAAACTTCTGAATCAAGCGCTTGCCCGGTTTGTTACTCTTTTGTGAGATTATTCCTTCTTTCAAACATGAGCAGTTCTTTGAAGTTTTACTGATAAATGAAATGTAGTACTGATGAATGTACATTTTATTTTGAGAAATTTTGAACCTGACTGGTAAATTTTATGGAAAACTAATATTTGATTTCATAAAATTGCATTTTTGGTTTCATATTTCATATTTTCATATTTGGTTTTATAAAATTGCAATTTTGAGACGTTTTTTGAAATCACAAGATTGAAAACATTTGAAAAATTACTCGATAAATCTTGAATATAGGTACACCTGGCTGGTGACTTCAATATTAGTTGCTAATTAAGACTGAATTCGAAAAACCGTAGAAATTATTTGAGCTTTACAAAATATTCGAAATTTTTATGAATTTCGAACTTCACAATCTCAACGACTTTGTAAAAGTGATTGCTGCTAACTTGGGATCAGATGGATAATGAAGATATGATTTGATTTAGACTATTTTTTTCATGTTTCCATTGTTTAACATATATAACACATAAGTTTTAATCTCTAAAGTTCCTGGAAGAATGGGTTGAGGGAAAACAAAAAATCAGGCCTTCCGCAAGAAAACTGTATTTTAAAGTACAGTGTTGACGAAAAAACAAATACACTCGTGACGCACATTTATTTATCAATTTCTCCCACAGAACAGAGCACCAAAGGTAACGCTAACAATGTGTGTGAACAACTTTCCACATTGTAACAACAAAGAAAACTAATACACGCCTAACAGTTCTATTCAGTGTTTGTGAGTTAATTTGATGTAAACAAGCGATTTGTCTCCGGCGAAAAAAATAAATACATTGCTGTTTTTGATTATTATTTCGATGTTTTCGCCACAAAAAAAGTTCAGAAACGTACAACATGTAAGTAAAAAATACGCTATTGATCGCAAGCACAAAATACAATTAATTTATTTTGATGTTTGGCAGAGAAATGAGCTGACAGCAACATTGTACTCTTCTTGAAATTGCGCTGATCCGGAAGTGGAAGGAATGAGGTAAATCATATCGACAGATAGCCAGTGATTTGGGGCGATCATTGGGAATGGTGCAAAACGCTCTAAAACCACAATTAAAGACCGAAACCAGAGGCAGAAAACGGGTTACCAACCTCCGAGAGAATACACTAATCATCCGAGAAGTGAAAAAAGATCCATTCATAAGCAGCTCTTCCATAAAAAACGCCCTCCAATAGAAGGCTAGTTCACGAACAATAAGGGATGGTTTGGTACAAGCCAAATTGTTTGCTCGAGTGCCAAGCAAAGTTCCGCTTCTCCAAAAACGGCACGTTTTGGCAAGAATTAAGTTTGCCAAAAAGTACTACAACTGGGGTGTCACACTGTTTTATGGACGGACGAGTCAAAATTTAATCTTTTTGGCTCAGATGGAAAACAATTGGTACGAAGATCAGAAAATTATGTTTTCGATCCAAGATTTACCAAAAAAAAAAAAAACGGTAGAATTAAGAAAACTCAGAAGTGATTTGGAAACGAAAACATTAATCTGCTCGAATGGCCAGCCCAGTCCCCAGACTTAAACCCTATTGAGAATCTGTGGAAGATTGTAAAAGATGAAGTCGCTAAACATAAGCCGAAGTATAAATCGGACCTATGGAAGGCCGTACAGGATGCTTGGTATGCGATTCCAGTTTCAACTTGCGAAAAATTAGTAGCAAGCATGCAACAAAGATTGAATAGCGTTCTCAAAAGCAAAGGATACGCTACGAAGTACTAGATATTCTGTTTCTTTCACCCACGTAAATCTGACAGAATTTGAAGTGAAATAAAACTTCTCTGTTATATTATACAAAAAAAATCGTAAGTGTATTTATTCTTTTCGCCAAGTGTTAAACGCCAATCTACGCAAAACTGGCTAGATTTCACTAAAAACGAATATTCACAAATGTTTCTCTATTTCCGTTGTCTTAGTGTTTTTTTCCTATCATTGGATAAAAGCGATAATACTGCTATCGGCACATCGTTTTTTACGCAAAATATCGAAATTGACTTATACTTATTTATTTTTTTCGCCAACACTATCGTCTTTCCGAATTTGAATTCAGCTAAGCGCCAATTTGACCAAAAGTCCATTCGGCCAAACATCCGTATGCTGAACGTCTTTATGCCAAACGTACAATGTCAACTGTAGCAGCGTCCTCGAGAATGAAAGATTATATACCCAGCTTGTCAGCTCCGTAATCAACAGCTGAAGCGGATTTCTGGTCACCGTAATCAAAACGGGCAGACTAACCTGTTAGATTTATGATTTATTAGATTTATTAAAACAAGTAGACGCCGTCCTCCCAATTATTAAGGAGATCTTGAGATATTGAAAAATCTATAAAAAATATTTCTCACTAGCGCCGCCTAGTGGGTGAATCCATTCTAATCTGTATACTATAAGATAGCCCTAATAGTATGGAAGAACTTTCCTTCAGACCCCGTGTATAATTGGTAATGCACC
>JASCZW010021820.1:0-10070 GCA_034211315.2 Aedes japonicus
AGTTGAGCTTATTTGAATCCGGTGCAGTTTGCAATTTATAACAAATAGAATGTTGGAAATGGCCGCTACGTTTTCTGCTCTGTAGCACACATGTTGATTCAATTTCACTGACTACTGTCTTCGTAGTTTCTGAATTTATAGGTTGCAAAAATTTGAAAGGTCTTACACGAGAAGATTGGGACCGTAAAAATCGCAACCGTAAAGATTGATACTTGCTGCTTATGGGAGTTTCACTAATTGGGGGAAATGAGGTCTATCTCAGTTGCAGTTCAGCAGAATTATTGTACGGGATTGCACCAACAAACCAGTGTCATTGCATTCCGGTATTATTGGGAATTTCACCGCCAGTGGCGCTTTACTTTCGAGTTACTGAGTGATGTGAAGCGTTGGGATAAATGGTACAGTAACTGTTCGCTAACTGGGTGCTGTTTGACTGGGCTGCTTTTTAACTGGGCGTTCGCTAACTGGGCTATACTGCCCATAAACGCATATCAGTCCCACGTGATTTTTCACCACTTTTAAGATAAATTCACAATACATATTTAAATTATATGTACTTTCAGTATTTCAAAAGAAAAAACTATGTTTGTTCCTAAAATATTGAAAAAAATACAAAACTTTGTCTGTCCCATGTTTCAAATAAACGCATAACAGGCTCAGCGTTGAAAATATATATTAAACATTTATTTTAGCAACTATTTAAGATATTCGAATCTAAATGGCAATTATTATTTGATTTCATATGTATTACAACTTGAAGTTCGAAGAAATTTCAGAATTAACTAGTCTTCTTCATCGGCATTATTTGTTTCCATCTCAACCAAATTTTCCCAGAAAGCTTTCTTCTCATCGTCAATTACCGGCAGAATAACATTCAACAGAGCTTTCTTCCTGTTTTGTTCGATTCCACGCGCTTGCAGTTTGAATTTCAAAGTGGGTTTCAAGTCAAATGTCATCGATCTCACCATTTTTAGCTGTTTTTTTAGTGAACAGCATACCACGTTGCAACTCAGCGCCAGATTATAATGAATCTCCGTAAATCAGCATATAGCTTCCTTTGCGAATGATGACTTGCTTTATTTTGTCCATGTAAGGACGAGGATCCATGTTGTACTGGGAAACTTGCAGCTGCATCTCAAAAAAAAAAAATCCTCAGGATGCATATCCAGCACTGCCACGTTCTTCTGTGCAATTTGCAAATCATACTTGAAGTCGGGGAATGTCACTGGTGGGCTGTATTTCATTGCTTTTTCAACGGCTGCATAGTAACTATCCGCTGCCATGAATGTGTGCCCAGACTCAAAAAACTTCAGAGTAAGTTCCTCCACTTGAATATCATTGGAATTAATTGAAAGTATTACGTGGAGAAACAAACCCCAGTTTTTGTTCTGAGCAGCACAGTTATCTAGCCACAGAACAATCTTCCTGGTTTCTTTATATTGGTCGATTACTCGATGGATCGTGCTAATGATATCGTTCGCAGACCGACCAGCCGTTGATTCATCCCATGTACAAGCGTTAAACGGCAAATACTTGCCAACGGGAGCAAAAGTCTGGTTAAATGCCAGAAGCCGTCGAGAAAGGATTATCGTTTTCAGGCCTTCGAGTCTGGGCAGCTGTACCACCTAAGAGTTGAATAGAAGATATTTTAAAAAGCATAACTTAAACAAGTTTCCACAACTTAAAATGCACTACCTTCTGGAGATCTACGGCTAGAACAACAGTATCTGACAGCACCGTTTCTCCGTCTTTACGGTAAGCTTTACGCGACATTTTGGCAATCCTTGAATGCTTGTCATAGCGAATACAGGTCGAACATGTATATCCAATGATCGCTTCAGAATGTCCTGACGTCTTGCGATGTTGTGCTGCAATAACACAAACCTCACATACTTCCATCCCCAATTTTACCAGTGAAATATTCATTTCTCGCATTTTGTTACAATAAAGAGCGTAAGTAACGTCAAGTTCGTGGGTGTTCTGGAAATTTTGGTGCATAAGCTTCTCAGTGAGATCTGATGGAAGATATAATCTGTTGGGGGCATGTTCTCTACGGTAATGCGACACAGTTGGACCGCACGACTGGATATGCTTTTCAATAGCAGTCGTACGGCTTTGCTGTTCTCCGTCTGTACTTCCCACGTTGCGATTTCTTAGGCAGACCTCCTTCATCAACGCACCGATAAATGATGTTGCTGTGGAATTAATTATAAAAGTTCGCATATTTTTAGGAATTGCCAGTCAGAAAAACGTAAAATGTACTCACCCACAATTGTCACCGTAACTGCAAGTGTTCAAAAAAAACTTCCGACACACTTTAACGGAAGAACCGTTCGAGGCCACGAGTTGAAACACATAGCTGTTGATTTTTCTTGGTCCATCTTCCTCATACCAGTACCGACGCCGTCTTTGAACTTCCGTGCGCTGTACGTTCTGACGGAAGTAATTTGTCTGGTACTCTTGATTGAGGGTCCAAAACATCGTATTAACTTACACCCGCACTCATCAACCTTAACTTGGTGTGAACGGCGACGCTTCTTCACCATGCATTTCGTTTTAATTTCTTTTTTAGTTAGCTTCCGTTTTTTTGTAGATTCCATATTGGCAGTGAAGCTTCCTTCGGAATCGATGTCACTAACTGTATCCTGCTCAGAATCTTCCAAAGATTTCAATTATTGCATCCATGATGCCGGAGGTTTCTTAGCCGTGAACTGCTCGCCATTTGCCTCAAACCCGGGGAATTCATCTTCGGAACTTACGTTACCGTGAACTGATTCACCATCGGCAATCGAAACCGGAACCGCCGGAACCAACCCCTCGTCTTCGGAACTGTCCTCACACCCGTATAGTTTTAAATAATCGAGAGAAGACATTTTAAAACAATTGAATCCTAGCCATCCCAAGTAACAAATTCAATTTTAAGGTACACTTGAAGAAGTTTTCAAGACTCATTTGATAAAACTACGCATAAAACTAGATATTCTACATAACATCGATAAAACAGCCATAAAACCCTCTTAAGTTCCAAAAGGCCCATACTACAGGAGGTTCTCAAGGCTATTTCCCAAGGTACGCTTAAAACTTGATAGTTTTATCAGTACATACTTGTAATGACATTCAAGACATACTTAAAACTATGATAAAACTACCACAAGTTATAATAGTTTTATGATTTTCCTCTTTAAGAACACTTCCAGTCCGTCACAAATATGCTTCGAAGATTCCATTTTTCTTTTCGTTCTGCTGAATGGCGATTTTTTTTTGTTTATGGTTGAGTGGAAGCTACTATAATTCTCTTCCAAAGTGGATACGTATGTAAATTAATTGTTAAATTGACCATAAATGCATCTGTTTTTTGCCTGCCATTGATGAATTCTTCATACGACATTCAGTTTATTGGTGTTTTATAACATAAAAGTTCGAAAATTTTAACGCGCCTCTGAATTATTGCTAGAACATTGAATTATTTAAAAAATAAAAAAAATAGTTGAAAATTCAACAATTAGGTGACAAGGCTGATACATTGTTAGATCTTGAATAAATTGTGTCTACAATCCATTTTATGTTTCAAAATGAATTTTAAACAGCATTGTTTGTTCGTACCATTGGAAAAATTAGAGTTTTGTTGCATAGTTATAAAAATGGCTACCATTTCGAGGGAATCCAGAATAGCCACGCTCGCCATTTTTACAATGGTTTTATATAAAACTACCATAAAACGCAAATAAAACCTATATTTCTTACACAAGACTAACAAGATTTTTTGAGGAGCGCGATAAGTTCATCATTATTTGTTCTACTCTTGAAAAAGATGAGTTACGCTTGAATAAAACTTGTTTGAATTGCTCAAGGTAAACAAGTCTCTCGTAAGATAGCCATAACATCAGCGTGAAAAAGGCACATCATAAACAAAGAAAACGTGACGGTGCAAATCAAAGTGCCTATGCATAATTGTTGTTCTTAGTCATAATAACAGCTTCATAATTTAATATTTTTAATCACCAGCGTTAGTCGATAAAAAAAACAAAAACAAAAAGAAAATTTAACTTGAATATGCTAACAATGGTTTTGGGAAGAATAACAGATAATAAATATTGCCTGGAAGGCGGAAACATCAGTTGAGTGAAAAATGATTTCTCCTCTTGATCTGTATGCTATAGCTTTAGGTTTATAAACCTAACGTCGGATGAAGTGCGCTGTGTAGTAGATCACTGAGCAATTCCAACGCACCACCTCCTCCACCTAACGGTGGTGGACATACGATAACGCATGGCGATAATCCACTGCCTGGGACGTTAGGTTTAACTTGCACAACTGGCATAAAATCAATAATCATGAGTTATGATTCTCGGTTTTACAACTGGCGACACATTGCACCATTTAATTTGATTCGTTACAAAAAAATAGGACGTATAACGCATAGACCCTTCTGATAAGTTAGTCTCAGTGAGGCTGCGATTCCAATGGAATCTAGCGATGAAAAAAAGGTCGTTGGTGGCTGAGATGAAGGAGTAAAGGGTGATACGGTCAAAATTTGGTCAAGGGAAAACGCGTGTAAATCGGTGAAATCGTTTATTTAAAAATCAAATTAAATTTCTTTTTCAAGTTCAATTAGTATAAAATTCAGGAAAAATATTCAGTTAGGCTTCCGCTTTTCCAAATCCGAATTGCCGGGCCTTACGCTTGACCCCTGCCATCAGATTTTGTACAGCCACCTTGTCCACCTTCTTCGCCGCAGAAAGCCAGTTTGCCTTGAACTGCTGCTCGTCCTTAGCAGTTTTTTTGGTCTTCTTTAGGTTCCGCTTGACAATAGCCCAGTATTTCTCAATTGGGCGGAGCTCTGGCGTGTTGGGAGGGTTCTTGTCCTTGGGAACCACCTGCACGTTGTTGGCGGCGTACCACTCCATGGCCTTTTTACCGTAATGGCAAGATGCCAAATCCGGCCAAAACAGTACGGAACAACCGTGTTTCTTCAGGAAAGGCAGCAGACGTTTATTCAAACACTCTTTCACGTAAATTTCTTGGTTGACAGTCCCGGAAGCTATGAAAATGCTGCTTTTCAAGCCACAGGTACAGATGGCTTGCCAAACCAGATATTTCTTTGCGAACTTTGACAGTTTCGTGTGCTTGAAAATATCTGCTACCTATCCCCTTCCTTTTGCCGTATAAAACTCCTGTCCCGGAAGCTGCTTGTAGTCGGCTTTGACGTAGGTTTCGTCGTCCATTACCACGCAGTCAAACTTCGTCAGCATCGTCGTGTACAGCCTCCGGGATCGCGCTTTGGCCGTCGTATTTTGTTTATCATCGCGATTTGGAGTCACTACCTTCTTGTAAGTCGATAGTCCGGCTCGTTTTTGGCTCGATGCACGGTTGTAGACGATACACCCAGCTTTTTGCGGCATCTCGGAGAGATAGGTTAGGGTTTCGCTTGAAACTACCGGCAACTCTCTTTGTCGTCTCAGCGGCTTCCGGTTTTCGATTTCCCCCGATCCAGACTTCCTGGCTGTCGACAAACGTTCCCCAAACACTTTAATTACATTTAGTAACGGTTGATTTGGCAACTTTTAGCGATTTTGCCAACTTTGCGTGCGAGTAGCTCGGATTTTCGCGATGTGCGAGCAAAATTTTGATACGCTGCTATTCTTGCTTTGACGGCATTTTGACAACTGAAGAGTGAATTCCAAAATCAAAATAGGAGCAATATTCTACACACACCACCTTCAAAATGAGGGGTGTTCAGGTTTTTGAATGCAAAATTGAAAGAAATACGTCAAGTTGATATTGACCAAATTTTGACCGTATCGCCCTTTATTCAATATATTGGATAGGTTTTTATTGAATTTCCGCTTGAACGATCCACTATTTTATATTTTCTTCACCTATGGGCGTCCATTGTCCAGTTTGTTTATTTTTCACATAATGTTCTTTCTCAAGAGTATGTGCTCTTATTCGAAACCAAATGGTTCTAAGAGCGTTTTATGGCAGCATTTTCAAGATACATTCACCTTGAAGAAGAATGTCATAAAACCTTCTCAAAACTTTTATCAGGTTTTATGAAAGTTACAAAACGATGTCTTGAGAGGGGACTCAAGTATCTTATAAAATTACTTATAAGGTGAATTACACTTATAAATGATGTAGTTTTATGGAGGTTTCTTCAAGTGTTCTTTAATCACTCTTAAGAACTGTTAATCAATTAAAACCACCTTAACTTGGAAAATGCCCTGATAAAACCAGATGATCTCCATAATGCTTTGATAAAACTACCATAAAACATGAATAAAACCAATTTGCATTTGAATTGTTACTTGGGATCTGATCACGCGAACAACAATGAAACACCATTTGGCGTTGACGGCACCATCGAGACAACGACTCTTCACGCAAAAATTGACAGTTTCTTATAGGATTATCCGGTAGAGTGAAAAGATAAGACAAGCACTGTCTAGCTTCACACACAGACTGACAGATGCTTATATGAGTTCACCATAGGAGAAAAGAGTTTACAAAATCGCCGTCAACGCTAATGCATCACAGCAAGCACTGAAATAAACGCATGTCAGTCACGTTCAACAAACAATGAACAAATTGTATGTAAAAGTACTTTCCAATATATATTTCAACTAATGGGATGCATATATCCAAGTTTCGCTTTCACAATGACCCAATAAAAAGGAAAATCTGCAACGACTTCAACTGCGTTTTTCTCAGCTGCATGTTTTTGCTAGTGGGACTAACATGCGTTTATGGGCAGTATAGCCCAGTTAAAAAGCAAATAAATTTCAAAAAACTGCATTTGACATTTTGTTGTCAAAATTAGCAAGGGGCATGTAAAAGGTATATGAGTTTCGTAGAGTATTGAAAAATGGTTAAACTCTACGAAATTGCGTCGTAATTCCATTCAAACTAAGTCAAACATTTTGCACAATGGGGTGCACAATAAGAGACATCGCAATAACGCATAAGGCATGAAATCATTGTATTGTGCAATGAAATATCCCAACCGAAATCTAATCGAAAGCCCCCTCGAAGTTTATTTACATTTGAAATGTCAGCTGTAATTGGTTTCATCCTAGAATATCTCGAGAGCCTCACCAGTTAGGGCATATCAGTCTTCAGTAAACTTGTCCTAGTGGCCAAGCCTTCCTAGAGGTGCTCAAACAAGTTCGGAATTCGGTCACTACACGGCGCTAGTGTACATGTAATCTTCCAGTTTGTGATTACTATATCTCGAGAGCCTTACTAGTTAGGAAGATGCGTTCTTTAGCAACCTTGTGCTGGTGGCCAAGCTCATCCGGAAGGTGATCACATATGTTCGGAATTCACTCATTACGGGCGCTACTGCGAATATGAAGTTCCATATTATTGAACGTAATATCACGAGACTCCTATTAATTAGGACTTTGATTTCTTCAGCAAATTTGCGCTAGTAGCCAAGCCCTTCCGGGTGGAGTCCCATATGTTCGGAACTCACTCACTGTGTGGCACTAATGTGCATACAACCTGCCAGTTTCAGACATTTTACTGGCTGCGTTTCTAGACATTGAAGGAGCATTTGATAATTTATCCCATAGCTCAATGATTAAAGCAATGACGAAGCTTGACTTTGATAATTGCGCTGTCGATTGGATCAACGAGAAGCTGTCAAAAAGACAAATATCAGCAAATCTCGGAAGAACACCCGTCTGAAAACCCAAGGGTTTGCAGTAATTGGCTTTGCAGATGATAGTACGCGATAAATATGAATGTACCATCGCTGACAGAATGCAAAGTGCTCTAAATTATGTGTTGTGAAAGGGAAGGCTTGAACATAAAGGTAGATGGAATCAATTGAACTTACTAATTTCTCTTGAATTCATAAATTTCATCCGACATTGCAAAGGGTGTACGCAAAATGCAGTGCGATGAGTTGTATGTAAAAGAATAATAATCACCCCAATAATAGCTGTCCACTCTGGGGGAGATCTCAGCGAGGACGAATGAATACGTGTTGAATAAATAATGCATCTTGCGTTTCGTATCATTATCCAAAGCAAACAATGCGTTAGGTCCTATATAACCTTGATCGATTCTCTTCATCAATGTTCTCTTTCACTAATAACTCTGCAACCTAACCATGCATCAGAAAGCTGATCATGTAGGAGATTTTCCTGATTGCTGTAAACCGTGAAATTTACTAATGTTAGCTTTGTTATTTTGATTGAATATTGGAGGGCATGTTCGTGTTAGTTGCGTTATTAGGGACGAAGCATTAAGCTTGGGACCGATTTGCTGGTACTGGTTGAGCCAAAAATTATGTGCATTTTCTTCATGAGTATCCAGCCGCTGCTAAAACTATCGATATTGCAGAATATCGGACAATATTTCTCACTTTTGCCATTTTCGATTCCAAAACGGCGTCGGACTTCAATTTCCAGCAGCTTTATTGTAGGGTATTTGACAGTCGTTCTCACTTTTTACGCAACATAAGCAACCATCTTGAAATCCAAAATGGCGTCAAACATCGATTTTCTGCGTTTATACGCGGTTTCCGATCCAAAAATATCCATTTTGCGGGGTTTTTGACAGCAGTTTCCAGTTTTTCTTGAACCGGAAGCTACCATCTTCGATTTCAAAATGGCGTCAGACACAGACTTACGGCCATGTATGCCCAAGACCGCATTTTCCTAGATTACCTGGATCTCGAAATACAGCTTGTACAAGATATTCATATCTACATAGAATAGCGCCGCGTAGTGAGCCTATTCCGGACTATCCACCAAACGAAAGGCCTTCACCTACTGATCAATTTGCTGAAGACAGTAAATTTCCACATGGCCGGGATCTATAGATATGCCGTGTTGGAAGCAATAAATACAAACATTTTGCATGGCAGCGAGCGCCACCTACTGAGAAAATCACGAATGAATTAGACCACTGTGTTTGCATGTGTTTGGAACCAAATTTAAACTTATGTCAGTTGAACTTAATTGCTTAGTTCCCGAAACAATAACTCAAAATTTTAGTTTGTTTAACCACCGTAGGTAGTCAAATCAAACTAGATGTTTGTGCCCAATTCTACGTGAAATTCCTGTTAAATGAAACTGGAATATATTTGCGTTTATGAATCTTTTTTCTCAGTGCACCCTTAGTAAAGCGATATTTTTCTTTGCTTCGGTGGCATTTTCGATTGAAGAAAGCTGACAGTTTTAATCAGCGTCTTGCACTTTCAGAGTAAGTATCAGTGCTGCAAATTTCTGAATAGTTTAAACAGCTGCCATTCTAACCAGCTTTGTTAGCATTATTCAATCATTTGCTAGTACACAAAGTCTGGAGTGTGTTTATGTTTGTGTGTGTTATGTGTTTATGTGTCGGTCTTAAGCATAAAATTGGGTCTATTCATGAATGCAAGTTCGTCCCATTCGATCGATTTTTTTTGGCATTGCCAGCTTTATTCGCTTTACCCAACAGAAATTTTCACAAAACAAACTAAACCGAATATGTTTTGAAATACTAAGAGATTTTTACATTTGGTTTATTTGCCCTTTGATAATGAAAACAATAATTCACTTTGCACAGGTTTTGTTCCTTTGGTTTGTGTTTAGATGATACATTTGGAGAATATATAATCGAAACTCATACATTTCCATTTTCCATTGGCCATTTTCATCGATTTTAATTGAACACAATGCAAATATTAGTTCTTTATTGAAATATGGTGATTTAATCGTCATTGCCATCAACATTTAAGAAAAAATCAAGAATTTTATTTTAAAAAGGACATACAAATTCTTCTTAATTCACCTGAACATTTATATACAAAAGAGCCCTCTTATCTTTACCATTAATATGCAATCGTATTTGTATCCCCGTTTTTCCCACCTTTAAAAAATAATGTAATATAGAAAAAAAGTCGTAATTTTTGGACTAAAAATCACGCATATCTTCTGAACAGATGTCTATAAAATTATTACGTTATATCTTCATCAAAGCCTGTGTGTTTAAACAAGTTTTAAAAATTTGTCCGAGATACCATTGCTCTGGAGAGCTAAATTTAAAAAATGAAAAAGTTAGGGCGAAAAAACACAATT
>JASCZW010021821.1:0-10062 GCA_034211315.2 Aedes japonicus
GTTTCTAGTCATGATAGAACGTGATGGTGTTTTGGTTGTTGCTATAGAATGAGCATGAGCATGTCTGACCTCCCAAGGCTGCTACTGAAGATTGAACCTGAAAAAAAATTCAACAGACTAAAATGATCACCAAAAATTCATTTTGAGTCTGATAGTTTTGAAACACTCAGGGAATAAATAAACCCAAAATAACTATGCTTTTGCAAAGTTCCACCTTCTCTCCAAAGCTACAGGCCCGCAACTTTGACTTAACGTTACTCATAAAATCCTGTGTAACACTTGGGCCATCTCTCTTACATTCTTTCATCATCTTTTTTTTCAAATCCTTTTCGTTTTTGAAGACCTTGCCTGTTTTCCAGAGCTTGCCCTTTATAATCGGCCAGAATTTTTGGATTGGGTGAAGTTCTGACAAGTTTGGTGGATTTACTGTCTTTGGCACAAATGCATCGTCGTTGGCTTCGTACCACTCCATCACCGGTTTCACGTAATGACAGGATGTCAGATCCGGCCAAAACAGAGTGTCACCTTCGTTGGACCGGAGGTAGGGCAGCAGGCGCTTTTGGAGGCATTTTTCTTTATATATTTGGCCGTTGATGGTTGGATTTATTCAGTTCGTTTATTTAGGTGAGTCAATGACGTTTGGAACGACCAGAGCCCGAATTTGAACGGATCTTAACGGAAAATCGCGATCGGAAGAGCGAGTTGAAAAACACGTGCAGGTAGCTTCAACGTTACTTCAATACTATTTATTGTTCAACTTCAATGAACACTAATTCTAAGATACAGTGGTATATGTTTCAAATACACAAATGGTAACCACAATCAAAAGGTAACAATAGCCGATACATGAGCTGCTGCAGGGGCACATCTCAGTCGGAAGAGGGACGTCCAGATATGTCGCTCGAACATAAGCCACCCATCAAATTTCCTCCGGAAATTTCTGATCGACGTCTTCTTGGAACATATTCATCCTGATCCAGCGGGATGGGCCGAACCTTCCGGACATCACGCCTAAGTAGTACCAGATGCTATGTGAACTGATGCCACTCTGGTTAATCCATCCGCTCCGGGGAAAGTTTCGACGATTTTACCCGTAGGCCATAGCTTTGGCTTTGAATTGTCGTCAGCTAGCAGAACAAAGTCGCCGACCGAAACATTATGTGATGCACGTTGCCACTTCGACATTCGCTGCATAGAACGTACGTATTCAGTCTGCCATCGAGTACGAAATTCTTGCGAGAGACGCTGAAGAAATTGCTAGCGTGACAACGAGGATAGTTTTCGCTCCAGTAAGTTGACTTCTGGAACAATGGTGAGTGCACGACCAATAAGAAGATGAGCAGGAGTGAGAGGTTGTGGATCTATAGGGCTATTGGAGATCGGTGTGAGGGGCCCTGAGTTTATTGTTGCAGCAACTTGAGCGAGCAATGTAGACAGTTCTTCGAAGGTAAAGGTGTAATTGCTGGTGATCTTCGACAAATGCTGCTTAGCAACCTTAATAGCTGACTCCCATAACCCTCCATGATGTGGAGAACGAGCTGGGATAAAATTCCATTCCACTCCTTTGTCGGCCAGAAAGTCGGCTACCTCATCGTTGTGCACGGAAGAGTTGAATTGCGTATACACTTCTCTAAGATGTTTAGCTGTGGCTCGGAAGTTTGTAGCATTATCCGAAAACATTTTTGCTGGCAAGCCATAGCGACTGTAGAAACGAGTAAATGCCGCCAGAAACGCAGCTGTAGTAAGATCGGAAACAGTTTCCATATGTACGGCCTTGGTTGTAAAACAGACAAAGAGTGCGATATAATCTTAACTTCGTTTTGCACCTCTGGTTCTGCGCCCAACAATGCTGATTGGGCCGGCATAATCCACGCCAGTAATTGCAAATGGTGGATTTGGTTGAACTTGATCAGATGGCAGCTGACCCATTTGTTGATGCATACGTACTGGCTTAGCTCGTGCACACGTTACGCACTGGCGATAAATTTTCCGTGCAGCACTTGCACCCTGATGATCCAAAATCGTCTGCGGGATACAGCTAGTAATGTTTGAGGCCCGCAATGGTGATGGACAATGGGGTCATGGGTCAACAGATACGATGTGTAGATGGAATGGCGAGGAATCAATATAGGATGTCGTACGTCGTAACTGAGGCTTGATTGTTGTAGCCTTCCGCCCACCCTGAGCACTTGCCACGTATTAGTCAACTCACCGGGGGGAATGGCATCCCAATCCACCTTCATTTCCCACAAACGTTGCATCAATAGCTTTGCCTTAATGATGACAGGAGCGAGCAGACTGAGAGGGTCGAACTGGCTAGCGATGTTCGAGAGAATGATGCGCTTTGTGGGCTGAAGAATCTTGATTTGTTGAACGCTGAACAGGAATTAATCGCTGCACGGCTGCCAGTGGATTCCGAGTGCCTTGACGGTGTTGGGTTCGTGGAGATCGATGGGAATCTTCACTTCCTGATCCGCTTCAGGAACCCCTTCTAAGGCTTCAGGACTGTTTGAAGCCCATTTCCGCAGATAAAATCCTCCAGTAGAAAAGATGAAGGAAAGATCTTGTCGAAGTTGCTTGGCTTCACTAGCAGAATCAGCACCCGTCAGTACATCGTCGACGTAAATCCCGTTGATAGCCTTCTCAACGGCATGCGGAAATTGTGATTGATGAGAGAGCAGGAGTTCCTGTACACATTTTGTCGCCAGATACGATGGCCATTTGATACCATAAGTAACATTATTCAGGCAGTATTCCTGAATGTGCTCGCGCTGGTCAGACCATAAGATTCTTATGGACCTTCGATCCCCAGCATTGAGAAGTACCATTCTATACATCTGTTTCACGTTACCAGCGAGCACCACTGAGGGAAACCGGAATCTTAGAAGGATGTTAATCATAGAATCTTGTAACACAGGGCCCACTAAGAGGATGTCGTTGAGGGACTTGCCACTGCTTGTTTTGGCTGAAGCATCGAACACTACTCGACACATAGTCGTTGAGCTGTCCTCCTTTACTACGCTATGGTGTGGAAGAAACACACAGTTATCCGAAGCTTGTATTGATGCCAGATTCGTATGGCCGCTATCAATATACTCTCGCATAAAGGAATGGTACTGTTGTTTTAGCTCAGGGTTTCTTTGCAATTTGCGTTCGAGGTGTGGCAGTCTTCTCTCTGCGATCTCCCTCGACTTGCCAAGGGTAGATAAGCTCGCCGAGTATGGAAGACGAACGATGAATTTTCCGGTACTGTCACGGGTGGTTCTACAAAGACAAACTACGCACGCGCTAACGACGATTACAAACACCTCAATAACTGCTTGTACAACTCTCAACAGTCTCAATTGCAGAGTCGTCTCAAAACAAAACCGAAAAGCTTTCGGCGGTTCGTGAATGAACAACGGAAAGAAACCGGCTTACCCTCCACTACTATGACTGACGGCACTCATGAAGCTGACTCTGTCGCGGATATCGCCTACTTGTTCCGTACGCAGTTCAGCAGTGTCTTTAGCGACGAAATTCTGGATGCCGAGGGGCTCGAAGCTGCTACTAGCAATGTTCCCAGCTTATCTGTATTTTGCTCTGCTCTCACTATCCATAGTGATATGGTGATTTCAGCTGAGAAGCAGATGAATAATTCAACTGGATGCGGTCCTGATGGTATTCCTTCAATTGTTCTGAAGCGTTGCCTTAACACACTCGCTGCGCCCTTGGCTACGATCTTCAATTTGTCATTAACTTCCTGTTTTGTTTCCCGAATGCTGGAAAGAGTCGTTCGTTTTTCCAATACACAAAAAGGGAAGCAAACAATATGTCGCCAACTATCGTGGAATTGCTGTACTAAGTGTTGTATCTAAGCTATTCGAACTAATTGTTCTCCAAAGGCTGGTCCATGACGATTCACAGACTGTTTCTCCTCACCAACAGGGTTTTATGCCCAAGCGCTCAACGGCAACCAACATTAACTTATTTACATCGTTCATCATCCGTGAAATGGAACGCGGTCATCAAGTAGACGTCATATACACAGATCTCTCTGCGGCCTTCGATAAAATAAACTATCAGATAGCAAATTCGAAATACGACAAAATGGGGGTTCACGATCAATTGTTGAACTGGCTCCGCTCATACCTGGTACTGGTAGAACTATGTCTATGAAGATTTCAGATTATGCCTCATCCAGATTTTCAGTAACATCCGGCGTTCCACAAGGCAGCCACCTTGGTCCATTCGTTTTCCTGTTATATATGAACGACGTGAACTTGGTCCTCAGATGCCTGAAATTATCCTAGCAAAATCTTACTTACCTTACCAAACAGACTAAGTCCGGCGTGGCTTTTGCTGTACACAGAAGGTATCTCCATTCTATTTGGTCCATGGCTGTCACTCGCCAGCCTCGCTGTCTGCGGAAGGTCCGCAGGTCGCCTTCTACTTGATCGATCCACCTTGCTCGTTGCGCGCCTCTTCTTCTTGTACCTTTTTAAAAAACAATTTTCACAAGGCTGTCACCCGACATCCTTACGACATGCCCAGCCCATCGTAGTCGACCGATTTTTGCGATGTGTACGATGGGAAGTCTCCTAGCAACTGATGCAATTCGTGGTTCATTCGCGTCCTCTACGTTCCGTCTTCCATCTGCACTCCACCGTAGATCGTGAACAGCACATTCTGTTCAAAGACACCAAGGGTGCGTTCGCCCTCCACTAGCAATGTCCATGTTTCATTGCCTTAGAGAACTACCGGTCTAATTAATGTCTTGTAGATGGTCAACTGTGTGGTTCGGCGAACTTTGTTCGATCTTAGCGTCCTTCGGAGTCCACAGTAGGCACGATTGCCAGTAATAATGCGCCTTTGTATTTCTCTGCTGGTGTCGTTATCGATGGTTACCAATGAGCCCAGATACACGAATTCGTCTACTACCTCGATTTCATCACCGTCGATCTGAACTCGTGCTAGGAGGCTAACATTGTCTTTTCGTGAGCCTCTTCCCTTCATGTATTTTGTTTTCAACGCATTAATCACAAGCCCAATTCTACCAGCGTCAGCCTTAAGTCTGATGTACGTTTCCGCCATCGCCTCAAAGTTACGTGCTACGATATAACTTATAACTTTTTTGATAGTCATATTTGCTGTTCGGATGATAATTTGAATCAGATGAAGCATCGGTTCTAACCGATCGTTACTGACCTGATTTGATATTTACCAAATGTACTTGAAACTTTTTGGCTCTTTGTGCAAGCTATATATTCGAAAACCTGCCAATATACTTGGTGCAATCGAAATGAGATATCTACAGTTACTTGTTCCCCAGCCCCAATTGATCCAAAGAATTCCAGATGAAACATAGCATCTTGGAATTGAAGGCTTTGAAAGTTCTGCATCCATCTGCCACCAGATGGCTATCGCTGGAGTCAGCTGGCAAAAAATATAGGAATGGTTTTCGGAGCACGAGCTGTTTTTATAATTCCAATACAACTGCTGACGGGTGTTTCGATCAAAACTTGGTAAAATTAAACTTGACGCATTTCCCTTCATCGTGCATTAAAAAAATTGCACAGTCCTTATTTTGAAGTTGTGTGCCTATAGCATTATGACTCTATTTTGATTTTGAGAGTGCTACTTCAGTTATCAAAATGTCGTCGAAGGAAGCGAAGCAACGCATCGAAATTTTGTACGTGCATGGCGAAAATCCAAACTACTCTCACGCCAAGTTGGCGAAATTGTTGAATAAGGCTAAATCAACTGTGACCAACGTATTAAAAGTGTTCGGTGAACGTCTGTCGACAGCCAGGAAAGCTGGATCGGGGGAAATCAAAAGCCGCAGGCCACAGCGACGACAAAAAGAGTTGCCCGCTGTTTCGAGCGGAACCCCAACCTCTCCGTCCGAGATGTCGCAAAGCAGCTGGGAGTGGCGCCTTCAACCCCGGATAGAGCTAAAAGACGAGCTGGACTATCGACTTACTAGAAAGTGGTGACTTCAAATCGCGACGATAAACACAACACGTCGGCCAAGGTACGATCGCGAAAGATGTACACGACGATGCTGACGAAGTTTGATTGGGTGGTACAGGACAATGAAACTTACGTCAAGACAGACTTTAAACAGCTTCCTGGAGAGGAATTTTACACGGCAAACCGGACGGAGAAAAGTGGCAGATATTTTCAAGCACATTAATCAGTTGAACTTCGCGAAGAAATTCTGGTGTGCCAGGCCATATGTACCAGTGGCTTGAAGAGCAACATTTACATTGCGACCGGAACCGTCAACCAGGAAATTTATCTGAGCGAGTGCCTACAAAAACGTCTACTGCCTTTCCTGTAGCGACGCAATTGTTCCGTTCAATTTTGGGCGGATTTTGGCATCTTGCCATAACGGAAAAAAGGCCATGGAGTAGTATGCTGCCAACATCGTTCAATTGGTGCCCAAGAACAAGATCCCTCTAACACACCTGAGGTCCATCCAAAGGAACAATATTAGGCCATTGTCAAGCGGAAGCTTATGAAGACTCAAACAGCTGTTGTGAGCGTGAAACCGTTCAAGGTAAACTGGCGTTCTGCGGCGAATAGATTGGACAAGAAGACTGTACAAAATCTTATAGCAGGTGTTAACCGGAAGACCCGGCAATTCACATTCGGTAAAGAGGAAGCATAGCTGAATATGTCTCCTGCATTCTGTATTAACTGAACTTGAAAAAGAAAAAGAATTTGACTTACTAATAATAAATTTGATCGAATCACACAAATTATTGTTTGACCAAATTTTGATCAGAACACCCTTTATGTGTCTAAAGAGGGTAATCGTGTGTTCTGCGATGTTCCGTTGAGTTATGGATTTTTGAAATTGATGATTTTGTGAAAAACTGAAAATTTCAATAGGAGTTTTATTCACGATAGAGATAACGAATCCTTACTGCTTCCTGCTACTGGTGAAAATGAAACTTTACAACTTATTTTTGATAAAAGCAGCCACCTAGGACTTCATCAAATTAATCATGGTCGGAACCAGCTTGACTGCTATTTAGATTTTGTTTTTACTAATTGTACTGAAGATTTTAGAACTGACGAAGCTTTAGAGCCACTATGGAAGAATGAAAAATTTCATGCTGCTATCGAATATTCATTTTTCTCAGATTCTCATAGCCAACGTCTAGAAAATACTGATTACGAACTTGTTTACGATTTCAAAAACAGAAACTATATTGAAATTAACAGAAAACTAACAAATATAGATTGGCAGAACCTTTTAAAAAATGAAAAAGACGTGAACAAGGCCATTGACATATTTTGTAACAATCTATATGCAATTATTGACGATTACGTTCCAAAGAAAAAGAAAAGAATACTAACAAACTATAAGCAACCGATATGGTATACACGTGAGATCAAAAATTTCAAAAACAGAAAACAAAAAGCTCACAAAGCATACAAAAAAATCAAAAGTTTACCAAATTTAGATAAATACATAGATATTTGTAGAGCACTTGATGCAGAAATATCATCAGCGTACGAAAGGTACAATACAAGAATAGAAAATAATATAAAATCCGATCAAAAGGCGTTCTTTAACTTCACGCAGGAAACAATGAAAACGTGTAACTTTCCTTCGCGCATGCAGTTTGAAGAGTTTGATGGTTCTGATAGCGGAGACATTTGTAATCAGTTTGCACGCTTCTTCCAAAATATTTTTAAGAAATCCAACGATATTCTTGACCTTAACTATTTTTCCTATCTACCTGAGCATCAAAATGACGTATCAGTTGAAAAAATCACTGTTCAAGAAATTTTAATGGCACTTAAAGGTCTTAATGCTGCAAAAGGACCTGGTCCAGATGGGATGCCTCCAGTAATATTGAAAGCACTAGCAATTTCTTTTGTTAAATCCCTGTTTTGGCTCTTTAATCTATCACTTCAATCAGGAGACTTTCCACTATTCTGGAAAAAATCATTTTTTAATATCTGTCTTTAAATCTGGCAAACTGATCAGACATTAAAAAATTATAGAGGAATCGTAATCATTTCGGCATTCCTAACATGTTTGAAGCTTGATTGTAAATCAAAAATTATTCAACCAGGTAAAAAATCGGATTTCAAATCATCAACATGGTTTTTTCAAAGGTAGATCAACATCTACTAATCTATTGGAATTTGTAGAATTTTCTTTAGGTGCAATGGATAGAGGAAATTTTGTGGAAGCTTTATATGCTGACTTCAGCAAAGCGTTTGATAGAGTTGACATTCCATTGCTACTTTTCAAACTTAAGCGAGTAGGTTTAACCAGGACACTTTTGAAATGGATCGAATCTTATCTGACAGATAGAACACAGGAGGTACGGTCCAAAGGAAAGATCTCTAGATCAGTTAATGGAGTTCCTCAGGAGTTCCACAGGGATCTCATTTAGGTCCTCTTTGATTTATTCTTTTTTATGATGATGTTAATCTTGTATTAAATAATCTTAACGTAATTATCTATGCTGATGATATGAAACTGTATATGTAAATCTGTAGTAAGTTAGATTTGCAACATTTTCAGAGTGAAATTGATATCTTCTACAAATGGTGTGCTAAATGTCTGCTTGATCTATATATATAAAAATGGATTTCTGTCTGTCTGTCTGTCTGTCTGTCTGACCCTAATAAACTCAAAAACTACTGAACCGATCAGCGTGAAATTTTGTATGCAGGTGTTTTTTGGGCCGGGAAAGGTTCTTATGATGGTTTGAGACCCCTCCTTTCACTGGAGAGGGGGGCTCCCATACAAATGAAACACTCATTTCTACATAGCTCAAGAACTAATCAAGCAAAAGAAACCAAATTTAGCATGCGTGAGTTTTTGAAGGCAAGAAAGGTTTCTATTGTAGCTTGAGAACCCTCCCCTTCCTAAAAGGGGGGGCTCCCATACAAATAAAACACAATATTCTGCATAACTCGGGAACTAATCAAGCAAACGGAACGAAATACAGCAGTGGTTTTTGTAGACACAAAATATTTCTATGTTGGTTTGAGACCCCTCCCCATTCTAAGGGGGGGGGGGCTCCGATACAAACGAAATACAATATTCTGCATGACTCGAGAACTAATCAAGCAAATGGAACCAAATTTAGTATGCGGTGGTTTTTGAAGACAAAAAATGGTTCTATGTTGATTTGAGACACCTCCCCTTTCTAAAAGGGGGGGATCCCATACAAAAGAAACGCAAATCCTTGCATAACTCGAGAACTAATCAGGGAAATGGAACCAAATTTGGCATGTGGAAGTTTTTGAAGTAGAGAAATGTTTCTGTGGTGATTTTAGACTCTTCCGCCATATGAGGAGGGCGGGAGGGGGGGGGGCTCTCAAACAAATGGAACACAAATTTCTGCATAACTCGAGAATTAATAAAGCAAATGGAACCAAATTTGGCATGTGGAGGTTTCTGAATAAGATAAATCTTTCTACGGTGGTTTGGACTCCCTCGCCTTCTGAAAGGGAGTAGGAGGGGCTTCAATACAAATGAAACACAAATTTCTGCATTACTCGGGAACTAATCAAGCAAATGGAACCAAATTTGGAATGGACGAGTTTTTGGCATTAAATGTTTTTATGGTAGTTCAAAGCCCCTCCTCCCTCTAAAAAGGGGGGCTCTCATACAAATGAAACACAAATGTCAACCAAACATGGGAACTATGCCTACTGTTTTGCTAATTTGTATTCACTGGTTCTTGGGTCCGGAAAGCATCTTATGATAGTTCGAGACCTCTCCGCCTCTAACAAGGGGTATCTCATGCAAATGAAAAACAAATTCCTGCATAACTCGAGAACTAATCAAGCAAATGGAACCAAAATTGGTATGGGTGAGCTTTTGAAGGCAAGCAATGTTTTATGGTAATTTGAGACCTCTCCTCTCTCTGGAAAGGGGGGCTCCCGTACATACGAAACACTAATTTAAACCAAACATGAGAACTATCCCTACCGCTATGCAAATTTGTATGCGGGATTTTTGGGTCCGGGAAAGGATCTTATGATAGTTCGACACCTCCCATGCAAAATGAAAAACTATTATTTTTTTTTTTTTATCTCTCTGTC
>JASCZW010021822.1:0-10065 GCA_034211315.2 Aedes japonicus
ATTTGGGCTAATTAATATTAACGCAAGATGTGTACATCCCCTAAGCTTTCTCGCTTGCATTTTTCTCCTTAGGGAACGTTTAAAAATTACGTCCATGATTGAAGGAGTGTTCAAAATTTTGTAATATCAAACGATGCCAAAACACTGTAGAAGGAATAACAGCGGTCGAAAATTCTAAAAAATCTAGAAAGTTTGTTTAATCTTCCTTTTGGGTGTGTCCGTATATTTTGTCAAGCTTTTTGAAAGGGTGGGGGAGGGGTGTTTTGAAAATGTAACGGCTCATATGATGTTTTTAGAAATTTTAAATATAAAAGGGCGATTTTGTGGGAGGAGAGGTTCTTAATAGTAATTTTTAGCATAACGTTATTGATGGACAAGCCCTAAAGGGGCCATTAAGTACGTCACGCAAAATGTAATGTCAGACCATATTTGTTGAAAATTAATACTTCTCCAGCAACGCGACAAATCACTTTTCCAAAAACCAGATCAAAAGTAAACAATCACATTGTCGTTTGACAGAAGCGCATTGTTGAGCTGGAGTGATGTTGTACCGCCTTGACCTTGCCTTGCCTCGGTTTTAATGGTGATAAAATTATTTATTTATTTATTTATTGTACACCATCTTCGACTATGTCGTACAGACTGCTTACTTAAAATTACTTAATCTAAACCTGTAATTCTAGCACAAAACACATTTTTAAATTAAAAATTATGAGGGTTAATTAAAAATTGCAATTTTCAACAATGTTTGGTATTTGTTATCTATATTTTACTGTTCATTTGTAAATTTAAGTAACTATACATTGTTCAAAGGTATTTCTAGCAGTTTTGTTCTGAGCTGTACGAAAATAGTGTTTTTTATATGCACAAAAATGGAGTGCAAAACATTACTTTACAAAATCGTGTAAATTCGACATTTTTATGCAATTTTGTGCGTGAAGTTTTTCTCTAAACATCACTTATGGTCATTATTTAGTTATTGTTAGCTATGTTAGATAGAAAACAAACCTCAAAAATATGTTTGTAATATCACTGATTGGTTCAATTTCGCCCCAACGTTCAATTTGACCCCCGATTACGGTACATATCATAGTTCGACCACCCTTTGTAGCACGGAAACTAAGTCCGACAGCAGTGAACTCTCCTCGCTGTTAGACTTGATCAAGCTTTAATAACCACTGATTATCCTAATCATTCCATTGTATGTAGGGCCAAAAATGGGTTGGGTGGATCGATTGGCAACATCACTTATACGTATCCACAGGGATATAAAGAATCTCCTTCCAACAACAATATTCAACAATTGGTCATAAGAGCGAGCAATCTAACGTGAGGATGCCTCAATGGGCGGGGAGAAGAGCAATGGCATTTCCACTCTCTCCATCTACAGTGCTTCAATCGGGTGCCCTGGTGGTCCCTCTCATTCCCATGAATGATTTATATAATATATGAATCGTTCATGTATATATTTATGTAAATGAAAAATACTACAATCATTCGTATCTACTAATGGAGATTAAACCATTCGGTTGAACTGAAAATGACGAACTGTAGTGTTAAACATGAGTTCTGTGTTCGTGCTTGAGCGTTTACGTTAGCGAGCATCTCACCAAAAGCTTAATTTGAGGTATCCTGAAAAAGTTTGATAAATCTGTTGAAATTTTACAAAACTAAAATTTATAAATTTAAATTTACTGTTGCCATGGTGACTATTCAGTAAGTACAAATGCCTACCACAGATTCCGTATATTTTTATAAGCCTACTACAGATGTAATTATCTGCGTTATAAAAGGACATATATAGAGAAACTGAAGGGATATTTTGTGTTAATTTAAGCCAGCTACCGCCTGCACTAGTTGTTGTAAAGAAATACTAAATAATGTACATATAACAATGAAATGCAGCTATTTGATTTGAAACTCTAAAGTGTCGAAAATTGTAACGTGATAAAATAAAATAAAGTTGGCAGACTAGCAAAATAGCAAAGAAAATTTAAGCACACAATAATGTTAAATAAATTTCATATAAGTTTGATCACTGTATGATCACAACGATGCAATGCGAAGCTGAAAATAGCATAACAAATATTGTGGAGGGATGTTGTAATACAAAATTATGTTGTAATATAAAATGATAACAAAAATTATATTTGTAATATCTGCATGTCTAGCTGATCCTGCTGCAATTGTTGTGTTCTGAGGTGTGATTTGAGCTCGGGACTTTGGGGTGATAATCACTATGCTGAGATGCTTCTATTCACATTTTGATCAGTGGTTAAAATGGCGTCTAAAAAAGAGGAACAACGCATCCAAATTCTGCCCGCAGAACGCCGACTGCAGCTGGGCTGGCACAACGACGAGGAGATGCATTAATCTACTCCGTCCTTCTTGTTTTTTTTACGAGATGGAAAATTTGCATACGGACTCCTGAAGAACGCATGATGTTGGGATGAGGATGCTAACTCCTCGACCCACTAAAAACCCACCCGTGCCTCTAGCCGTTAGCTCCACCTCCTCAATGGATTCACCACATATCTCAAGGGTGATGTCGTCTGCGAACCCGACGATCTTCAACCCGTTCGGGAACTCAAGCCGTAGTACCTCATCGTACATCGTGTTCCATAGCACCGGACCCAGGACCGAAACTTGGCCTACCTCTGTATTGTAAACCAGCACGCGGTTCTGGAAATAACTTCCCAGAATCTTGTACAGGTACCCAGGAACCTAAAGACGTTGGAGCGAGTTGGCGAAAGCCACCCAACTGGCGCTATTGAACGCATTTCTCACGTCAAAGGTGACCACTGTACAGTAGCGGACTCCTCGCCTCTTGCTCTGGATTGCCACTTCGGCCGTCTTGGTGACGGACAGAATGGCATCCACCGTCGACCTCTCTTTTCGGAAGCCAAACTGATTGTTAGACAGGCCGCCTATACCCTCCGTGTATTTTGTCAGTCTGTTGAGGATTACCCTCTCGAGCACCTTACCCGCTGTAGCCAACAGAATAGGTCTATATGCCGATGGATCCCCTGGTGGCTTCCCTGTCTTCGGTAGCAATACTAGAGTTTGGATTTTCCAGGCGTCTGGGAAGACGCCCTCGTCCAGACACGTTTGCATCACCATCCTGAACATTTCGGCATCTAGGAAGATAGCCGTCTTGATGACCAAGTTCGGAATACCATCCGGTCCCGGCGCTTTGTTCACCTTTAGCGACTTTGCTATTGCAATGAGTTCCTCATTCGTCACCGTCGCCTCGTCGCCGGCCCTCGTTGTGCCGTTGTCAATGCCCACGTGGACTCGGGTGTTCAGCTGAGCCGTCCACCCTGCCATCGCTATGGCACCGTTAAGATCTGGAATACTGGAACGCTGGTTATGGGACAAATCTACGGCGGTGGGGGGCCATAGAGTCGGGTCGTGGTTCTGAAAGAGTTTCCCAACGATCCCCTGTAGCAGCGCTGATGAACGCTCGGTTGGAGCCGCCAATCCTCTGGTTTTGGCCATTACTACCCGGTACGCGTCACCCCACGGATTCGTATTGGCCTTCTAACACAGGCCCTCGAAGCAGGCTCGCTTGCTGGCCTTTATCTCTCTCTTTAGTACGGCCTTCGAGGCGACTAGCGCCCCTCTACGCTCGATTCTCTCGGCGTCTGACCGCGCTGTCTTCACCCTCCGCCTTGCGTGGATGCATGTTCTTCGGAGGTCGGCGGTCGACTCCGTCCACCAATACACCGGCGTTCCTCGGTTTTACTTCCCTCGGCATGGTCGCATCGCACGCTCGTGTAAGTGTCAGAACGAGTCGTTCGCCGCAAGGTTCCTGGGTTTCGCGTAAGTTTCGTTCCCTCTCAAGCGCCGTTTTAAAAGTCTCTACATCAAAGTAGGACATCCTCCATCTGCGTGCAAATGCAGTGGATGCTCCTCCTTCCGCACGCTGCCTCGTATTGTGGACGATACAATAACGAACTGCCAACCAAATGCTTATCAGCCCAGGACTGCTAAATGTTATATCGATTATCGATTCCACTCCGTTTCTATGGTAGGTACTCTTGGTTCCCACGTTGGCTAGGTCCACATTGAGCCTAGCCAAGACCTCCAGAAGAATCTGGCCCCTGGGGTTGGTAACCCAGCAAACACAGGATCGTATATGATAGAGAATAAGAGTGCAAAGTGGAGGCCGTATACGTACATTTTACATGAAGCAAAATGGACGCATGTACGTGTATCGCCTCCACTTTGTACTTATATTCACTATCATATACGATTTTGTGTTTGCTGGGAAGGCTGGGGAGCCCCCCACTTAAATTGTATTGCTCCACTTGTACACGATGGCACGGCGTTTTGCAACGGACATCTTCCCCATCTCTCGAAATGCGCGTGAAACTTTGTTGTGAGTTGTGTTCGGTTTGACCTTTGGGTGTAAATAATGAGATGGGCCGACAGACTACCCGAATAAAAATGTTTGTATACATGGCAGCGTTATAAAAATATGCCATTATTTTCCGAGACAGTCTATATAAAAAGTAGTTCTATGTCAACAGTTCGCACAAACCCATAGGGCTGTCGTTTCTGAAATCAACTGCTTAGAATTATCTCAAATTGTAATATTCCGCCCACTATATCACAAAATATTGCTAGTAGTTGAACGGATTGGAGATAAGTAAAGCATTAGGTATAGGACCAAGTCTCCCCTGGTTGGTACCGAATTAATGAGCGTAGGAATCAATAGAATCAATATAAGTAACGAATTCTATGATGAGCTACCAATCGGAGGGGCAGCCCAACTTGTCTTATCTCTATTTGCAGAGTAACCACAGAAAAGGGGACATGCCGCTGCTCAGAAAAAAACGCACTCTAGTAAACTATTACCTACTCAGGCATGAAAAGCGTTTACCATTATTTACGAGTTTACAGTGATGAGGTTAGGCCGGACTATTCGGAGTGCTTTGCAACTGGCTTTCGATGTTCTGTTGCTTGAAAGAGCGGTCGCATGCTTTTGTCGGATAGTGCTAGTTACATACTTTCAGCGTATCGTTAACCAAAACGAACCCTGCTACTAACCTTTTCCCAACTATCCAACATCCCAGTGATTTCTCGTGGGAGTGCAGTGGATTTCTCAGCTTCCTTCAAAGTGAGTATCACGTCAACACGTTCTTTCCCATTCCCTACTTGATCAGCATTCGGGCACGTCTGGCGACGGTATTGCTTCATAATGGGTCACCAGTTTTTGCACATTGAGGATGGATGTTAGTTCCAAACATCATCTGTTGTTTTTTTTTTTGTGTAAATACAACTGATCTTTCAATAATGGAGTAGCATCCGTGGGCGGCCAATCATCCCTCTCGTGCGTCAAATTTTCCACCTTGTCGACGGTGAGAGGGCTTATCTCGTGCTATAAACACGCATGTGAGATCAAGAATTTGACTAGTAGTGAAAGAATCACATTTTCTAGTCATCTTTTCACTGCTACGTCGTAGAACGTTTATATAACGGCACTAACATCAGGTGTGATACTGGCGGGTTATGCCGCAATTCACTCTTAGACTTCTAATCGTAGGGAAACGACTAAAAGTACACTTTTCATTTTCGTGGCAATTTATATTGTTGTTTATTCATTTGTTTCATGGATTGAATAACCAAAAAACCTAGTTTGCTAATGTCAATGTAATTGCAATATCTTCGAAAAGGGTGAATATTTTGATCGGGGTAATTATCTGACTGTTCGAAGTTTTGCGTAATGGTTTACATCAGTAGCAGTGTTTTATAAGTCATGTACAACATCCTAGGGTTATTGCTTTCTAGTTACCTCCTTGTTTGCAAAGCTCTAAGAGTTGAACTTACGGCAAATCAACCCGGCCGCTCTAATTTGAAATTTGTTTGTGGCTGTAATGCGAGGCGATGAGATTGTATCGTTCATAATCACATATAAATGAATAGAAAGAAAAAAGAAATTTAAAATAAACCCGCTGGATAGAAGGTAGACTTGTTCTGTACGAAGTTTCGAATTAGTTCATATTCGAAATATTTTAAATTTGGGATAACAACTAGATCCCAAGCTGTAGAATAGGTTGTTATGTAGGATTTTCTCTCTCTCTCTCTCTCTACTATCGTTGTGCTGTAAGTAGCCAACATAGGTTCACAATTGTAATTGAGGGTTGTCTACAAATATCATTCGCTGTATGAATAATAAATTTTAAGCATACTCTGCATACTTCCTGAGTGGACTTTTGTACTACTAGTTGTCAACATAGACTACATCAAAGGCCTGGATGACGTCCCTAAGAATTATTGTTTGGTAATTTACATATATTTTTGAAATCTAGTTACCACTTCATACAGCCTGGCGATGACTTTAGCACTGGGGGCTTAATTTTAGGTATGAATTAGAGCTTCCAATTTTACCAAGGCAAAACAAACCATAATGCGGCCATTGATGGCTTCAAGAAATCTTCACCCTTACAAACCAGACACACCTAGAAAAAAAAAAGTTCAATCAAATTTCTTATCTTGGGACTTTCTTTCGAAACGCACTCCATCCGACCATCAATTTTATCAGCAACGTTGCCGCTGTCAGCGCGGGCCAGCCATTACCCTCTCAATCGAAGAAGAGGGTCGATTCGACTGCCACTGACTGCTGTTGCTGGTGTGGATGGTGTAGTGAGCAGCTCAAATTCAACAGCTAAACAAACAAAAATTAAAGCCAGACTGCCGCAAATTGATATATGACTCCGATGGCGATGGATGGATAATGGTTATGTACCTACTCGGCGGGCATTGTGCGTCGCGCAATTAAACATTCACAGGCAGTCGTTTATGACAAATATGTACTGTGCATAACTGCTGGTTCCATTGAATGGAACAGACGAAAAAAACAACTGTCACATCGAATATGGTGCGCCATTGCCGAACTCCAAGCTGACAACATCTGGCAGCAGGAATATCTAACTATGTCGATTTGGTTAATATTGTGTTTGTTGCTCTACGATACTATGAGTGGATTGTTTTCCGAAAACATCTATCGATCGAGGGGTGTTGAAACTGAACGTGAGTGTGATAATATCCAAATAAGGTAGATCTCGAACGAACCCATCGCCAAATTCCATCACCCTTAAAATAAACGAATGTTTCCCAGAACAGGATTGTTCTCTGTCTTTTCTCCCCGTGCAGTCCATGTCCCATTCGGCAAACTTTTTTATCGCTTCATTAGCATACATTTATTTCCTTGTTTTGTACGTAGGTAGTTTCTAGAATAGCCTGACTGCATGATCGTCTAGCTGGCTGGAAACGGCAGGAAAAGAATAAACAAGACGAGATGAGCGAACGATGTTGTGGGTAAACGTTCCACACAAACAGCAAACGAATGAGTTTTTTGCCGTTGGTTTCTGCGTACAGTATTTAAACAGGAATCATAAAGTTGACATGCCGACCATAAACTTGTTCTGCCATTCAGCTACTGAATACTATTTAAGCGTTCCGAGTAGTGATTGAATGGGATGCTGTGGTACAATCTAGGTGAAACTGGTGTGGGAATTTTTAAATCGGGTTGATCTAGTTAGCCGTTTCATGAAACCCCCTCATAGAAAACGACCTTAGTTGAATTAAATGCCGTATTGTCGTTGCTTAAATACTTGGGAAATTTTAAATTTTCAATATTTATTCCTACGTATTTTTTACTAGGGCCATAGACAAGATTGTCGTATTTGGACTGAGCTGAACTAACTAAGGCAACGATTTTGCGAGATCCCACAGAAGATTCTTGCAATTCTCGTTGAATATTTTAAAACTTCCAACGGGTGTTCCATTTCTACAGTTTTCGAGATATCCCCAACAAGGGTTTAATTTAAATCCTACAGGGATTTGAAAGGTTACCTTAAAGATTCTAACGAAAGTGTTAATTGTTTTTGTTCAACCCAAAACATTCCAAATATAAATAAAACCCAAACCCAAAAGTTGAAAAGGTGAATACGTCACGCCAATATTGCAATTTTTCCAATCATATCTTGAGAAAACCACATGATTTGAAAACCCGCATTAATCCACCGATGGTGAGACTGAACCCTTCTTACATTTCACCAGAATTACAAACTCAAATGCGGGCAATATTTTCATCAGAAATTCCAAGAACATTCAGAAATATTCAATATGCCATACATTCAGTTGTTAAATGAACTATTTGTCAATCCTGAACGTATTGTTCAGGATTGAACAAAAATTAAAATATTACCATTAATAGTCTTTAATAAGCTGTGTATGTTAGTTATATAAAAGGGGAAATTACATAAATATTAGAAATTTCATAAAATCAGTTCATAGAATGAATTATTAGACAAGCCTAAGCGTCAATTTTGATTATCGATATGGATTCAAGATGCTTAATAAGTACATATTCGTTGAAAATAGTAAATGGAGACTTTGTGTAATTTTCGAATATACTCGTTGCAGTTCAAAACCAGACCACTCGAGCCAATCGATGCTGCTCTAATTCTATACAGTAGCATAGTGTGGCTAGTCCGCTGTATGTGCTATACAACGCTCCAGATACGACACAATAGAATGCAAGCGGCATCGATTGGTGTGATTGGTTTTGTTCGGTTTTGCACTGCAACGAGTATATTGTCATCTCACAATTATGTGCTCTCAGGTATTGTTTTGGTCATATCTCCATGAAGAATTATCCAATCATAATGAAATTTTGACCAGTTATTTGGAAATATCATAGCTTTGATTTGACACCAACAAAACTAAAATCGGTACACAAATAGCTCAGTATGTAATCGGAGACTAAACTGTTTGATTACTATTATAATAGGCCTTCAAGTACTGTTTCGTTCATATTTTTGTAACGAAATGTTCGAATGAAAAAAAAATCAATAGCGTTCTATGGGAATGTTGTAGCTTCCATTTGCCGTTAACAGAACTGAAATCGGTTCACAGATGGCTGAGAAACCGATGTGACATTATTTGTAACGCACACACACACATACACACACACACACACACACACACACACACACACACACATACATACACACAGACATGTGCTCAGTTCGTCGAGCTGAGTCGAATGGTATATGACACTGGCCCTGTGGGCCTCGGATAAAAAGTCGAGTTTTCAAGCGATCTTAATACCCTTCTATTGATGTAAGAAGGGTAAAAAGGGAAGTTAACATAATGAAATTTTGAACACTTATTTGGAAATTTTATAACTTTAATTTGGCGTTAACAAAGCTTCAATCCTGAGCTTCAATTTTGATTATCGATATGGATTCAAGATGCTTAAATAAGTACATATTCGTTGAAAATTGTAAATGGAGACTTTGTGTAATTTTCGAATATACTCGTTGCAGTTGAAAACCAGCCACTGGAACCAATCGATGCTGCTCTAATTCTATACAGTAGCATAGTGTGGCTAGTCCGCTGTATGTGCTATACAACGCTCCAGATACGACACAATAGAATGCAAGCGGCATCGATTGGTGTGATTGGTTTTGTTCGGTTTTGCACTGCAACGAGTATATTGTCATCTCACAATTATGTGCTCTCAGGTATTGTTTTGGTCATATCTCCATGAAGAATTATCCAATCATAATGAAATTTTGACCAGTTATTTGAAATATCATAGCTTTGATTTGACACCAACAAAACTAAAATCGGTACACAAATAGCTCAGTATGTAATCGGAGACTAAACTGTTTGATTACTATTATAATAGGCCTTCAAGTACTGTTTCGTTCATATCTTCGTAACGAAATGTCCGAATGAAAAAAATCAATAGCGTTCTATGGGAATGTTGTAGCTTCCATTTGCCGTCAATAGAACTGAAATCGGTTCACAGATGGCTGAGAAACCGATGTGACATTATTTGTAACGCACACACACACATACACACACACACACACACACACACACACACACACACACACACACACACACACACACACATACATACACACAGACATGTGCTCAGTTCGTCGAGCTGAGTCGAATGGTAGATGACACTGGCCCTGTGGGCCTCGGATAAAAAGTCGAGTTTTCAAGCGATCTTAATACCCTTCTATTGATGTAAGAAGGGTA
>JASCZW010021823.1:0-10060 GCA_034211315.2 Aedes japonicus
GGGTCCTCATAGCGTAGTCGATACGTCAATTTTCCAATTCGGAGGTCTAAGGTTCGATTTCTGATACAGTCTTTTAATATTTTGTATTTACTTATTCATTTAAATAGCACATGTTCACCGTGATTAAACCAAGTTATTATTAGTTTTTTAATGTCTGTTTGGTTCGACAATTTGTTCAATTTCCTGTATCATTGTAATTTGCCACACATTCTACGGTTGAATGCATTGGCATCGGCAGTCCTTAATTAAAAACTGTGGAAGTATTTTTTAAAGTCTCCCTAATTTGATCAGCAGCCAAAGACTGTAGCAGCGGCTGGCTGGATAGTCATAAAGAAAATCAATATATCTTGACTAACATTTGAAAAGGGTGGCATTCCAAAATCACGAAACCGAAAAAACGGGGGGCAAAGATAGCAATACGAAAATCAAATCCTATTTTCCATAAAAAGCTCCAATAAACCATTTATTATGTTCAAATCTTGTATAATGATGCAATTTTTAACCTTTTCACACAATAAATGCGGAAACATGTTTGATTGAGTAAAAAATTTATAAAAACCAAAATACGCCCTGTTCTTTTTAGAGTGTTATTACGCCTTAGGGTTTTCGCCTGGTAAGCTGCCGGCACTGGAAACTCGCCATTTAATTATGACATTTTAACAGCTTGTTTGTTATTACGCCTGTGCTCTTCAGACACATTGATCAAGTGGCGAAGAACTACGACCCAGTCGAATTCTATGCTTCACGAACCAAAACAGTTAATTTTACTTATTAATTGAGTCTAGGAACTACTAGGACAATCAGAGAATAGTGATTCTATTTAATGAATATTTTTCTTATTGTATTAGTTGAATTGCGGATTCTTAATCAGGTTTCTACAGTCAACAAGACAACGCCATGGAATCAAAGCTGCGACATTGAATGAGAAGTCCTAAGGGCTGGATAAATTATGGTTTGGGAGACCGTGGAGGAAACGGAAGAGAAGTTGAGAAATGCGCGAGTATTCTTACCTAGCTATGGCTGATATATGGCGTTTATAATTGTCCGGCTGTCTACACAGAGGAGGAAGCCACCGCTCTCCGTTACTAAATCTATGTTGATCTGAACAAAGGCCATACATTTTGAAAATAAATTAAATTATAAATTTGTTTTCTTCAATGCGAAGCAAAATCGTTTGATGAAATCTCGATGAAACCTTATCCGTAGCAAGTAAAACAGGTAGAAACTATCGACGGCGTAACAACAATCAATGGAAATCAACAACATTATGGCCACAGCATAATTCCAATTTGACATTTTAACGGGCGAAGATATGCGGCGAAATTACTTTTAATTTGTGATTATGCCGTAATGGTAAATATATATATCAAGCTCAAGTCGAAATAAGTATATGATGAATAGTATAGTGTTCGTCTGAAACATCAAACTATTAGAATGCAAAAAATATGGTCATTGTGATGGTTAATTAGTTGTTCTGAAATGGTTCAATCAAAATAAAATACAATATGATTTGTTAACATTTTGACTCTTCCGCCATTTTCAAATGTCAGTCTAGATATGTTTTGGCACCGGAAGTACTAATACACCGTCGCAAGCGCGGTCCCAAGCTTAAAAATTCTCTCCTAATAACGTAGCTTACACCAACGCACCCTCTTATAAATATTCTGTCAAAATAAAATAGCGAATCAGGGATGCCAGATAATTTTTCAAAATGTCCCTACAGATATTTGTCTGTATCATGGATTTTGACAAAAATTTATATAAAGAATCTGGGTAAGGAAATTATCTAATTTGAAAACAAGGTAAGGCATGGTTTCGCAAAATTAAGGTAACTCATACTCTCAAATAGATTGGTTTCCGGATCCTTATTCATTTACTCTTTCCGTTTTTCAACTGTCACAAAGTTCCTGGAGAACCTCTTATATTTTAAGGATTCTTGGCCATTTCAAATTTTCACATATTCTTGAGGTAGCAATTAACGAATGCATTAAAAAGTGGACTAATTTTACCGATTCTGCATACGGTGCGGAATCCACCTGTATATCACCAATCGTAGCAACCCTGTTGGGTACCGAAAAAAAAATATCGGAGTTATCAAACACCCAAATGGAGCGGCTGAAGATGATCGTGAAGTACATCTTTTCGGTCAAGCGCGACGTCGTGTTCATATTAATGAAACTTTTCGCTTGACATCAAATATAACTTCTATTCTCAATTCCCGAAGAAGACCTTTCTGTGGCTGAAGACCAGTGAGAAGAGAATGTCCAAGTCACTTTTCTTTCCATCGTGGGTTGCGTAAACAAGGAGATATACAGTACGAAGTGCTTACCGAAAGTTGCCTCCTTCATTAAGAAGTATCACACGAAGTAGAGTGTGGCCTTTTGGTCGAATCTGGCCTCAACCTATTCAGGTTCCTTCAATTCAGCGTGCCCTTCAAAATCGGACTCAATCCGTCACTTAAGGATTAAGCTCTTGATCCTTCAACGAGGTATGAAGGTTTGGTTTTCTGCGAATTCGAGGATTACGGTTCCCAGGATTTTCGGGTTTTGTCAAAAATCACTTTACTGGTACCCCAAGCTTCGCCAACGCCAGCTACCACCGCCAACTAAACTATGTTATTCCGGGACGCAACACATTTTGCATTTTGGAAGCCCCTTATCCACCCAACACAGTCGAGCCTTTCCTTCCTTTCCTCCTTTCCAACAGACGCCGCGGCCCTACCACCTCGGGCAAATACTACTCTGATAAACATATTCCTGCCTATTTCGTTCCTGATACTCCAAATGTGCCCAGCCAGGTCTATCGTACGGCATACATCCCGGAGGTTCAACGGATCGGTTGGTCTAACCGATCCTTTGAACCTCCGGGATGTATGCCTGCATGTCTCATGGAAGCCTCTAATCCTCGCATCACAGTCGAGCCATTGCATCCAGCGACCGACCTGTGTTTGAGTATGGAGAGAGAGTCTTCCAAGTCGTCCACACAGGCAAGTATAATTGCGATTCGAACAACATCCTTCCGTTAACGTTTGTCGCTTCTGGAGTTTGCTCGACTGATGTTATTGTGCTCAATGACGTAGTACCTGTTTCTGCTTTGCGGATTTATTATCAAAACGTATGTGGACTCCGACCTAAGGTACATGCATTTTTCTTGGCTGTTAACGAGTGCGATTATGATGTCATTGTATTGACGGAGACTTGCCTAGATGAGCTGCTATTCGGCCACAAGTTTGCTGTATACGGCACCGATCACAATGCAACGAACTTTTCAAAGGTCCGTGGTGGTGGTGTTTTGATTGCGGTCTCCAAGTTCTGGCACAGCTATGTCGATCCCACATCGACGAGTAGAACTCTTGAGCAGTTATGGATTGAAATCTCGACACCTAGTCGAATCATCAGCGTTAGAGTTATCTATCTACCTCTTGACCGACATGACAATATGAGTTGCATACTTGATCATTTGAATTCCATTGGTTTAATTATCTCCAATCTGGCTTCAAATGATTTCGTGTTGCAGTTTTGGGATTACAATCAACCATATCTGCAGTAGAAAGCAACGGATAACGAGTTTCTAAACGTCAACCCTCAATCAACCCTTTCTAACTACGGTTATGCCATACTCGACAGTCTTTCCTTTCATGACTTGGCTCAGTTTAATGGAGTACCGAACAGAAATTCACGATTTTTGGATCTCGTCATAGGAAACGACGCAGTTTGCAATGCATATAAAGTTGCAGAAGCTATTGAACCACTTATCTCCCTCGACACCGACCATCCAGCATTGGACGTGGTGGTTGTCCTCCCACATTCGACAAAGTTTGACCATTACGCCGATGGTTCGCAGATGTATGACTACCGCCGTGCTAATCTGGCCAATATCTGTGCTGCTATTTTCCGTGTTGATTAGCAACTCATCGATGATTTTGATTGCATTGACGACGCTGCAGATCTACTTCAGCCACATCGTTCACGATATATTTGCACTGAAAATTTATTTTCGTAAAGTAGCTTTCACGCGTTTCGTAAGCATGGATTTTGTACATACACACTTAGAAAATTTCATGTAAAATTAGGTTTTTTTAGATGCACCCAAACGAAGCGGCAAATAAGTCTTAAATTTACGTCTTGCTTCAAATTTACATTAACTAAAAACTTAACACTTAATTTTACATGCCATGACGTAAATTTCAGTCACAACACTTTTTTTTAAGGGTTTTTAAATATTTCTTAAAACAAATCTAAAAGTTTATAAATCTATTTAATGTTACTAGAGAGAGCAACTGCTATTGCAGTGCAAAATTGATTGTTTGATTCAAATATTCAATCAGAAATGTAAACCCAAGATCAGTATTATTCAAGCATCCTTTTGGAGAAACTCCAAGGAAAAAACATAGCCGTCCACCAAATATGTCTTCTATCGTCACTCCATGTTGATATTGTGATAAAAATCGATGCACAAAATGCATTGCTAAACATTCAAATGTTTTGAAGTTGTGACAAAGTAATACTTCCTTCACTATTGAAATTATAATCGGAAGAAAAAAGAATTATACTGCGGCGTGCGTTGTCAATGTCGGCCAATTCATGACTGTGTGCTTTTGAAAACTTCTACACTGGTAGTAGAAGGTAAACAATTGAGCTACGCATTTATTTTTCAGTTCACGGTCGTGTAAATTTCAATGTTTTAACCCATATAATTAAATCCGCGTGACTTTTTTTAGGCTCTTGATGTGATATTGCATTGTAAGACATTATTTCGCATCATATTGTGTTTACTTTTAGGTGACAACCATTATTATTGGATTTGCGTCTATTTGCACAGAAAATTATGCGATTTATTTATTCACATGACGCGAAATTTAAATCTTCTATAAATTACAGCTCTTGTAATTTTTATTATTTTTAAGAGTGTAGAACAAATGTCTGTAATATTGTATGAAACATTCATAATGCTTTTTATCTGGTGAAATGCTATCATTACACCTTTTTGTAAAATGCACGAAATGAACCTCGTGATGACCAGCCAATCGCTGTTTCTCTTTCATACCGTACATATGCTTGATGATGTTCCTGCTGGCTTGGGCGGGAATAATTTATCTAACCCAAAATAAATATTAAAGCGCTGTCGAGAGCTAAAACTTCATGCTCATTAATCACACATGTTCTCACGAGTCAGAGTGGCCTAGTGTGATCAACCACGTATTCAGAATCAGAACTTTCAAAAAATTCAGGTTCGAACCCCATGTCAGAAACATTAAAAACGCTGGACAACTCCACGTGGTTGCGCTTTTTGTCAATTAGCATTTTGAGTCGATAAAGTAGATCTGTCAGTCCTTCATGCAACCACCAGGAGAGACGTTTCTTTTAATTTGTGATCAAATATTCGTAGCTCTTTGTATTGTTTCCATACAATGTACGAGTGTTCTTACTGTGTCAACAAAAGCTTCGTGCTTTTGACAGTTGCGCGTGCAATTAATTACGAATGTATCTTCATAAAAAGAACAAATCAGTTTCGTTGCTGAAAACAACGAATGGATTAGTGAGTATTACCTTCGATTTTGTAATATTAACTAAAATTAACTTTCAGTGTGCTGAACATGTTCCTTTGTGTCGCCCGAAGCCAAAGCCCCCATGATCCAATAGCCATTTACGTCAACTCAAACGTGTCTATTCGTAAGCAGTAATCTCTTCGTAGAAACCCTAGAGGATTTTGGTCGTTTGTGAATTCCAAGCGCAAAAAAGTCGGTTTGCCTATATCAGCCCATCTCGGCGAACAACTTGCTAGCTCTGAGCTGGGTAAATGTTAGCTATTTGCTAAGCATTTAAGGAGTACCTTCAACGACATCCCTGCCACTTCCACTCAAATACGCCGAACATGCCGTCCTGTCCACCCTCAGAAAGCCGAAAATGCCATATACTGCTGGTCAGGATGGGATTCCGTGCTCAATTCTAAAAAATAGCGCAAATTCGCCTGCTATAACATTGCATTGGCTAAACTGTTCGCAAGGTCACTGCACGAAAATAAATTTCCCGGTAAGTGGAAACTTTTTCATAGGTTTCCTATCTACAGAAAGGGTGATAAAGGGAATGTAGAAAACTACAGAGGAATCACATATTTATGTTCGTGCTCTAAGGTGTTTGAAATAATCATAAACGATGGTCTGATGCACGAACTTATCCTGCAAAACATACATTTCAACGGCTCAGCACGGTTTCTACACTGAAAGTTAATTTTAGTTTATATTACAAAATCGAAAGTAATACTCATTAATCCATTCGTTGTTTTCAGCAACGAAACTGATTTGTTCTTTTTATGAAGATACATTCGTAATTAATTGCACGCGCAACTGTCAAAAGTACGAAGCTTTTGTTGACACAGAAAGAACATTCGTACATTGTATGGAAACAATGCAAAGAGCTACGAATATTTTGTCACAAATTAAAAAGAAACGTCTCTCTGGTGGTTGCATGAAGGACTGACAGATCTACTTTATCGACTCAAAATGTAATTGACAAAAAAGCGCAATCACGTGGAATTGTCCAGTGTTTTTTTTATTGTTTCAGACATGGGGTTCGAACCTGAATAATTGGAAAGTGCTGATTCTAAATCCGTGGTTGATCTCACTAGGCCACGCTGACTCGTGAGAACAGTTCTGATTAATGAGCACAAAGTTATAGCTCACGACAGCTCTTTGATTTTTATTTTGGGATAGATAAATTATTTCCGCCCATACCAGCAGAAACACCATCGTGCATGAGTGCGGTATAAAAGAGAACCAGCGATTGGCTGGTCATCACGAAGTTCATTTCGTGCATTTTACAAAAAGGTGTAATGATAGCATTTCACCAGATAAAAAGCATTATGAATGTTTCATACAATAGACGAGACATTTGTTCTATGTACAAAATCCATGTTTACGAAGTGCGTGAAAGCTACTTTACGAAAATAAATGTTCAGTGTACCCGAAACAAGCTATTGCTACGAGTTTGTTTCACTTTGTGTTCGCACCCTGGACGCTGGTAGTCAAATCGATGCTGTTTATACAGACTTGAAAGCAGCATAGACCGCGTGGACCATAGCATTTTGCTGGCAAAGCTAAAAAAAAAATTGGTCTTTCTTCCTGTTTGACGTGCTGACTGGTGGAGGGATCCACCTGTTTACGCTGTTCATCAACGAACTCTCTCATCTTCTACCTCCAGATTATTTTATGCGGATGACTTAAAAATGGTCATGACAATCAACTGAAGATCAGAAAACCTGCAATCAGGTTGTGGCTTATCATTTTGACTCAGGCATATTATTTGTTATCATCTCCTTTCAGAGGGTCACCAAAAATGATGTATGATGAACTATGTAGTGCATGAGTAGATCTACAACTTTGATTATACCAGCTCTATCTCTTATATCTGAGGAATACATATATTCGCAGTGATCTTCGCGATGATATTCGCGGTGAAGATCACGCGAATATCAACGTGAAGATCACTGTGAATATACGCCTCATGTCGAAGATATAGGAGTTAGAGCAATGTACTGTTACACAAAGTTGTAGGTCTACTCATGCACTACAAGTTCATCATACATCAGCTATTTTGAAATTGACCTCGAAAGGAGATATTGGCAAATGAATATGCCTGAGTCAAAAACGATAAGCCGCAACCCTGCCTGCAATCACGTGTAGATGATATAGAGACGTGATGCTCTTTCAAGTTTCTGACACTACCATGATGTAATAGCGAGGTCAAACCGGCAGCTTTGATTTATTTTCAAAATCTCTGAAGACATTCGGGACCATCTGTGTCTGAAATCACTGTACTGTTCGTTGGTACGCTCATTACTGGAAAATAGTGTCGGTATCTGGAGCCCTTATCAACGCTGTTGGATCGCGGGCTGGGAACTGTTCAGCGTAGGTCGTTCGTTACGCACTACGCCACCTACCATGGCGGGACGCAGCAAACCTTCCTACCTACGTAGATCGCTGGCGGTTGCTTGAAATCGATACGTTAGAACGAAGGAGGCGCAGAGTGCAAGCTGTTTTTGCCGCTAAGGTGATCAGTTACTTTAATTTAAACGAAATAAATGAGAGAAATTCAGAAAATGATGAGGTGGACACTTTATTTTACCTATCAGTGTATTTAAGTAACCGTACCTGAGCAGGAATGAATGACTTGATAACTTACCTTGGTATTTAACAGCTCATATTAAGAGGTAAACTATCTGAGGAAAATACCAAAAATTGTTCCCACAATGTTATGCGAATACCAAATTGAGGTAGAGACAATAACAAAATAATACGTCTCAGGTATTTACAGGTATCCGAAATCACAAGTTTTGTTATTCAAGAGATATTTTGCTTGCAACACTTAGGTATTTAGTTTATGTATTTTACCTCTTAATGTGAGCTCTTTTATACCAAGGCCAGTTATCAATATCAAAATTAGATATTCATATGTTGTTGCCTCCTGCTCGGGTATATTTTGAAAAAGTACTACCAACCCTAGAATTCTGTTGATTCTGTTGATTCACGAGATGAAGATCATCGTAGATTCACCCACCGTGAACGTGTGCCAAGCAGAGGCGAGCGGATTGTGGCATCGTCGGCTTGTTTCTCAGCAACGATAGCAAAATTAGTGCAGTACAACATGGTGGAAGGTATCAACTGGAAACCGAAGCCCATTTAAACCTGCAACCCCTGTGTACAAGGTGAGCAGTGCCGTGAACTCTTCAGTGGAACCAAACAGCCTGCAACCCTGGTGTTGGAACGGATCCACTCGGACGTCTGTGATCCTTTTGATATACCAGCTTGGTATGGGTCGTGATATTTTGTCACCTTTATCGACGATCACACGCATTTTGCGGTTTACCTATCTGATGAGAAGGAGGTCCCAGGTATTCTAAAGGTTCCGTGAGTTCAAAGCAATAGCTATAGCGGCAACGGGTAATGCCTTTAAGGACTGAACGTAGCCCAAGGAATGAGTACTTCTCCAACGGTAAGAAGACGTGGATCGGCATGCAAGTGGAACACCACTGGTATCAAAGAATTTTTGGTCCGAAGAAGTCTACACCAGAGAATTGAACCGAAGTCGTACTACACGTCTTCAGTGTAAAAAGACGCCATCTGAACTGTGGTTTGGTTTCACTTTACTCAATTTTTGAATACAATTGTATACTATTTCTTTTTTTCACAAGGAAACATTACTCAATTTTCGTTAAAAAGTGGAACAACTCAATTTTTAAGTAGTCTTCCTTCAACTGACATCCATAAAAGGAATGAAGGCTCCATATAAAATTCTCTTATTTTCGTCCCCAATCGAACTAACAGGTGGAGTCCAATTCACAAGTAGTGGCAACCAGAAGTTTTCGTCTTCATGAGATTAAATATATAAAATAAATGTTTGAATTAAGTGAATAGAACTGTAGAATTAAACAAAAATCTTCATAAAATAAGTTATATTAGTGATATGAGCAATACATTGAAACCCGAAATCCAGGAAGGTGTAGCGGTGAAGAATCAAAATAAAATTGTGACTCCAATCGCTGAGCAAATTGACAGACCGTTTTCGTCTAGTTCTGTAACCCGTGATAATCAGACTTCACCCGACGACCACGGTGAAGCTTCTGATTAGCAGTCAGAGAGTGAAGATGCAGATGGTGAAGAGTTCGAGGAAGCAGAGGCTGGACCGTTCAGTGAGGATAGTCAACATGCTATATAAAGGGATGCTGCTGTCGATGTACGTCGATGTGAACGAGTACGCAATCCACCGGCAAAGCTGAGCGATTATCTGTGTATCGCGTTTGCTCTGAATGCCGAGATTTTCGTCGAGGATGTTCCTGAATCTATCGAAGAGCTGCAGAAATTGACTGATTGGTCCAACTCGTAGAAGGCTGTGACGACGAGTAACCGGGGCACTTACCCGATCCGCCTGCAGTACAGGAATTCTTTTAGCAAGAAACTAATAATTGTGAGTAGGTTAGTTAATAACATTCACCATGAAACTGAAAAATAATTAATTTACAGCTAAAGCTGATCCCTACAAACTGCGAGTTTTAGTACGGAACT